>JAUYWH010000025.1:8800613-8829847 GCA_034779795.1 Ctenopoma multispine | reverse complement strand
TGTGTGTGTGTGTGTGTGTGTGTGTGTGTGTGTGTGTGTGTGTGTGTGTGCGTGCGTGCGTGCGTGCGTGCGTGTGTGTGTGTGTGACACAGACACACATGTACACATTTCTGTTCATTAATCATCCTGGGCACTGGTCCACCCTCAACATAATCCTAAATTTGTGAGATTTCCACAACTAAAACAGGATCCCACCAGGAGTTTGGTGTAATATCTTAATTTAGTATGAGTGCTTGTGTCAAGATGATGAATAACAGTTTAAACAGATATTTCCCAGACGTTTTATTTATGTGATATCATTGCTTTATTCGATTTGTAATTCCACAAACTAGCAACTGACAGTGTATTTTGATGTTTAGTTGCGATATAGAAAACTTAAAACATTGTTATATTTGGAGTCTAAAGTTTCTGTGAAACACAAGGAACAAAAGCAGCAAAATTAGTAATTTGATAGAAAGAGCCCAGACAACACATTAAATTGTTCTCTAACTATAGCAGGACATTTACATTATAAAAAATGTGAAAATTACTGTTTACTATGAAACAAACACAAGTTATTCTAGTCTTTGAATCCTTCTCACCATCAGGAACAATGGTGTATGAGTTTGGATATCTAGAAGGAAAGAGAAAGTGAGACCAGCTTGATTTCTCCAAATTCCCTTAATGCTCTAAGCAGTGCATTTCAAGCCTCTTGTCTTTTATAATTGTCATATGATTCTGCTCTGTGTCACTCCTTCTGAAGACGACGTGAGCTGATGTCGGTACAGCTGGTACACAGCGGTACCCAGCACCTGGTACCTCAGAAGGGGTGGGAAAAAGAAGAAAAATACTCTTCTGAGACTCTTAGGCGTGAACCATGTGATACGGAATCTATGCCAAACAGCACAACAAAAGCAATGTCATGTCATGTGAGTGTGACTATATGCAAAAATATGTCCCAGTTACAAACAGACTGCACCCTTACCTGCTGATAATATTAGGTCACATTGTGATATTTTTGGCTATTTAAAAAAAAAACATACGTCAAATTCTTTTTTCTTACAACTTTTGTAAATTATAAACTTTCCTTAGCTATTTATGAAAAATCCTAAATTATAATAACACAACACTTTATTTTACTTAAAGAAAACAGCTGAGAATTAAACAAGAGAATTAATTCATCTTTCATAATGTGGAAGATTTTTGTTGTTGTTGTTACATGACCAGTGACTAGAGCACAGTTGTTTTTTTGAACAACTCTAAAGAGGCCAAATGTTTCTGGTGACAAAACCTGATCCCCTCTGCCGGCCAAGAGCTTCCAATGCCATTTATTAAACAAGTGCTAAGTACTTATGTTGTGTAACTGAAGTTGTTTCTTAAGGGAGGGAGAAAGATGGCCAAACTTTCTAGTACAACTTTAGAGCAAAACAGAAATTGCAGAGTATAGGAGCACTAAACAAATCGTACACACACAGAGACTTTCACACACTTGAAAATGGTGCCTACCAAACTATTTAAGGTTAGGCTCTTACAACCTTTCTTCTTTCTCTCCTGTGCAGTGGGAAGGAGTCACAATCACTTTCTGTCTTAATACTGTTTTTGATTTGCCGTTTTCTTTTTTTATCTGTTTGCCACAGTTCTTATACACTTGCATGTATGTTCACAGGTATACACACACACACACACACACACACACACACACACACACACACACACACACACACACACACACACACAGCACTTTACTCTCTATAGCTCTCATATGATAGATCACCACAGGGCTTTTGGAGGACCCCTCATGGAGTATTTTGTTCAGTAGTATATGTTCTGTTGCTGTACTTTCAGATAGTAGATTGTGGCCTCTTGCCATGGCAGTTATCATTACTGATGTACTGGCAAGGAACAACCTCTGCAAAATAGATATTGTATTCTTTTAAGACAGAATAGACAGCATGTGTTTTAATCATATCCAGATCAAGGACTAAAATCTGTTCTTTTGTGATTCATTGATTTTTCAACCCCCTCTTTCAAGCTTATATTGCCTCACTCTCTATTTCTGCTTTTCCTTTTTTTGCTCCCTCCTCCTCTTTTCCTGGCCTCCAGGGTCCCAGTGCTTCTAATTCGGCCTTATCAGTGAAGTAATTTAGCTGCCACAGCTTGGGTTTCTGTCGCGCGGCATGTGGCCCCATTGTCCTGCCCTGCTGTTGCTGAGATAAACCCTCAGATGGAACAAAGTCCGTGCTGACCTTTACAAACTCCCAAATCTCGCTCTGTACACCCACCCAACAGAGATTCTCTCTGCCTCAAGCTCTTTTCTTAGGGTGGAAGGTGGGTGTGGATGGGGGGTGTAGGGAGGCTTGAAGCACATAAACTAGAAGGGAGAAGCGAATGGCTGTGTGTGCATGAGTATGTGTGTGAAAGAGTGAGAGTGTGGGGTCGAGGTGGATCGAGTGAGCATGAGTTGGACAGCAGAGAGGGGTTAAGATAGCAGACTGAGCCTGTCTTAATTTCCAATCACACTTTGCTCTAAGAGGTATTCCGAGGAAGAAAAAATGCACTGCAAGCAAAGCAAGTATGGATTTTTCTATCACCTGTCAGAGGAGACATTTGTGAGCCACATTTTCTGACATTCTAGCATTAAACCAGAAAAATGTAAAGAAGAGACTGTTGCTGAGTTTGTGTCTTCCTTGTATCAGCTGTCACTAAATAGGCTCATTGAGAGAATCCTGACATAAGCATTGTTAAAATCCTTTTTTTTTCGTTGTTCCCTATCTTGTCCCTCATTTCTCAGCAGAAGGCCTAAAAAGAGTCGACACTGATGCTCTGACACACTAAAAAACAGCTAAAGTGAAACGGTTGAAGGCAAGTGGTTGGGGGTGGACAGGGTGGGGGTAGATGCTGTGCCATAGAGGGTTTGGAGGGTTTGGGTCACAATGCAAGAGGAGTACTCTCTCCATTGTGAACCACTGTCATCCTTCAGAAGCCACTCGACAACCTCTCCATGCTGCAAATCCTCTCTGCTCTCCATTCTATCCGTCTGTCTGTCAGGCAGGGAACCTCATCGAAAAGGTCCTGCAGTTGGGGATTGTGGCAAATGGGTGAGGGGAGGCAGAGCGGTAGAAGAGAGGAGAGGAAAGTAGTGTTGGAACAGGGGCATAACACAATCCTAAGTTCAGGTGTGGGATTCAGAGTTAGTGATGGAGGATTTTACAGAATCTGCACCACTTTATCTGCAGGGTGGCCCTGGGCTCATCCTACCCTTCATCGCTCCATCCATCTCTTCCTCTCCACTTCCCCCCACCTACCACCTGCCTACAAGCCACCACCAGTGTTCCCAGGGAGATGAGCGCCACGGAGAAGAAGGCCCACAAGGGATTAACTTTTCACATGGCTGGGAGTCCTCATCTCAAAAGACCTGACAACCCCAGACGGCTTGATTAAAAAAGAAAAGAAGAGAAGAGGAAAGGAAAGGGGGGAGGTAAGGAGGGAGCAGGAGGAGGAGAAGAGGGGGAATTCTTCACATGATGGCCCTGAGAGAGGGATTTTGGATATTGGGTGTCTTTTTTTCCCCTTCGTCCAAAGCCCCCATGTCTTGGTTGAGAATGAGCAAATTGTTCCTCCTGTTCTCTCGGCAGTCCCCGTGTTGCCCCCTTCTTAAGATGTGGGTGGGCACACATTGTTGACTCCTTGCAGGAAACTTAGAGATGTTCTGTAGTTTAAAAAAAGAGTCATTGTTTGAAGTGGTGCATTTTGATTCCACCTTCAACTGAGTTTTTGACTTGCGCAGAGGACCAGAATATTTCATTAATTTCAGTTTTGTATATTGATGGGGCTTTATCATTGATGTATGATGTATTATTCATCTGTCATTAATGTATTATCAAGAGCCCTCTGTTGTTCTGTGTATGTCAGCATTGCATTACAGTTAAGGAAGACATTGGCAGAGAGAGTCGGCGAACCGTTGCCGGCTTAAAGTTCTAGTGTTCAAGTGGCAAGGCGCCCTATTTCCCCTCACTCTATCCCAGATAAATTGGGCCTCTCAGGTTTGTCTGTGAGAAAGAGAGGACAAAAATCAAAACAAACGCTCCCACTGAAGTGAAGATGGGAGTAGGGGTTGGCTTTCCTCTCTGGCTAGCGGATCAGCAACTCAACCTAGCGGGACAGCGGGCCACTTAATACCTCCCATCTTGCCCAGGTAAGAGAGTGGCCCGACAGGGGGGTCAGGGAAGGTAGCAGGGTATCATCTTACAGATCACCACTCACCCTCTGGCTTCCTCCACATGGCTCACTTACCCTCTTCTCATCTCCGCTCTTGGGACACATTCACCCTCTCTTCCCACACCCCTCAGTTTGGATGCAGCCATCGATTGAGAGTTTTTGTGGATGTTAAAATATATGAATACTGACAAATATACTTATGGATACGGATTTCAGAATTTTGGCCCAATAAGCAGCGAACACCCAATATCAGTTTAAGAAGGTTTATTGAAGAGATTGAAATAGTGATTGGATTGGTAGTGAAGGTGGAGGGATGACTGGAGCCAATGTCAGAGGTGTGGCACCCCTCTGTAGCTGGAGAAGGTGGTCTTAATGTGCATATACAGTAAAAGAGTCTGCTGTTTTGTCAGGCACAGGTAGGTATGCAAGTAAGCATACTGTTGTAGATGATGGAGACGAACCTGAGGTGAGTATACAGGTTAAATGGGAGCAGATGGACCAGATAACAGGAGGCAGATGAACAAGATGGTAGGTGAGCAGGTGAGATGATGACAGGATAATGGAGTGGCAGCTAAACGGATGGACAAGATGGCCGACAGCAGGTGAGTGGAGTAGCAGATGAGCAGGTGGCCTAGATGGCTGCTGTGTATATGGAGGAGAAAAAACTGACAGGTGGGTTAGTTTAAACACAAGCTCTTTGACTCCAGAGGAGTCAAAAACATACAAAACAACAACAACATAAACAGTCTTTTCATCAAATCCCTCCTCTTCAGACACAGTAAGAAAAGATTTACTAAGTAATTCGAAAGACAGAAATCCTCTCCCAAGAGATACAGATGATGACAGACGAATTCCAATTTCATCATTGTCTTGAGTGGGGTTTTTTCAGGTGACATTTTATTTATTTGTCGACCAGTATAATAGATCAATTCCAGGTCCAGTGTACAAAATAGACAGAAACAGGTTGGGTTCTAGAGAGTCAAATTAGATATCAGAAGATGAGTAGAACCAGTAGCTGGGGTCAGAAGATTGCACGTGCATAACAGGTTTCTTCTAATATAACAACTCAGAGTAAACAAATGGGTGAGAACAGGCAGGAGAGTTACGACGTATTGAAGGTAACAATCTGGCAGAGAGACAGACAGAACGGTATCTTAAATAATCCCCTTCACAGGCGTTCTCACTTACTAGATTTTCAGCAGTCAAAGAGACAGGCAGGAAGCGAAAAAGCCACTAGGCAGGGAATGTCAAAATAAAAGCAGAAGTGGAATGAAAAATAAATGGGTCTCAGGGATGAACCATTACAATCCTCAAGATTAAATTTTTTTTTTCCTGCAATTGCCAGAGTTATTTCAAATAAATGCCTTATTCCAATATTAAATCTTCAGTTAATATTTTTTAAGATAAGTGATAATGAATTCCTTAAGATTCTTTTGTTAAATACAAGTAAACAGCTTGGTGACCATAACACAATAGAATTACATCATCACGTTTAGTAAGTTACTCTGTCAACATTATTAGTGCAAAGGACAAGAAACTGCCTATCCAAAGGGTGACTAACACAGTCAGTTAACCCTAATATCAACCCAGATTTCTCATTAATCATGCTGCTTACCAGCCATATGGCCCCAGACTCCAAGGAGGCTCTGAACCTATTTGCTGTGCACTTGACCTTGCTGATGGACCCAGGGGAATGAAGGAGTTGAGCTCTCTCCTACCCAGGTTGTAGTCTGCCTTCTTCCAGGTCTGCAGGATGAATAGATGAACTCAGACTAACATAGTAATCTAAGAATGACCCACAAGTGGTGTATGTTTTAATGACAAAGAACCACTTAAAGATACACAAACCAACATGGTGAATACACAGTAGTCAGTCAGTGAAGAATGAGGAATTACAATGTTTTTATAGACAGTTAATCAATAAGTACAAAACATTCTGCCGAAGCAGTTGTAGTTTCAGTGCATTCATTATCCTTGTATAAAAACTTTGTTTTTTCCCAAAGATAACTGATGTATGAGCTGTAGTCTCAAACATAAAGCTATACTGTAGAAGATGTGGTCAGAATTTAAAAACACATCTAATTTCACAGCATGGATAGTATGCATATAGTGTTAATGTGACAAAATGTATGTAAAGTATGTGATCTCTTATAATCTCCACTCAACGACTGGAACCCTGCAATTCCTGAAGTGACAGAAGAGACTGACAAAACTGATATGATACAGTGACTCATATTCTTCTGACGGTCACACTAAATCAGTATCCAATCAGTATTTCTTTGTCTGAGCACTACTTTCCAGCAGCACAGCTATCATTAAGTGACTCATTTAGGCCATCACAGGTAGGCCCACATCTTAGCCTGCTGGTGGCTTTTAATGGGGAATGGAGTTTTTTTCTACTGTAATGCATGCTGAAGTAGCCAGGACTAATGTGACCCCTATAGTTTGGCACTACATTAGTGCCAGAACACCCAGCAGTGTGCCTTTAACCTGGGGACGACAGGGCCATGATTATGTTCACCACAGGGTAGGTTTGGCCAGTGGACGCTCAGCTATACACACAAAGAGACATGCATACAATGTCATACGGAGACACTGAGGCAATTATCGGCTTATATTTTCCGCATGTTAGTTATATCTTTAGTCATTTTCTCTTAAAAGCATTTTTAAGACAAGTTTTAGAATTTATTTAATTGTATTTTAATTTAATGTAATTACATTTTGTTGTCATACCATCAAGCTATCATTTGATGGTAACTAGTATATTGTATTGTTTTTTATTTCTTTAAACAACACCAGATAGCTAGTGACAAACATACACCAATATATATTTTCCCAGAGGGATTTGTAAGTTTGGTGAACCTTCCCATCAGCACTTAAGTTGCATAAGCTAGTGAATAACCACACATACATGCGCATGCACACAAAATGCTAAATCAGACAACAAGGCACACTTACTCCGTCCATTTCCCTCCTTCCCACTTTATCAGCTCTACAGTTACTGTGTTTACTGTCTCTATTCACTTACTGACTCTTTTGCGCGCACACACACAGGATCCATTTGCATTTCAAGATAATTCCCTCTCCTCTCGCTCCTCTTGTCTCAGTATCCGGAGCCACTAGACACTGAATGAACCACAGGGAAAGATGATCTCACAGACACATATTCACACACACAAGACTGTGTGTGGTCCCACCAAATCGGTCCTTACTCTGTTTTCTAATGCTTCATTGGGTCCCAGCATTAGGGTCTTGGACTAATCTTTTAAGTTCCTCACTGTTTCAGTCTCCTCTGTATCATCAAATTCACATGCCCACCTTTTCTTCTGTTTCGATTTCACCTCTGTATGACTGCAGAGAGTTTGATTGTTTTCTTTCCCATCCTTTCTCTCTATGTTCCTCCTATTTCTGTTTTGTTCCTTGTTCTCCTATTCCCTTTTTGCATAATTCAAATCAGAATCCCCATGTGAGCACCTTGCTCTTGACCTAGCTTAGAAAGCTTGTGATTGCTTTAATAGCAGTCCTTGGACCTGGAAGGTGGGTGTTTTTAAGGAACTCTGGTGAGAGTGGTGTGTGAATGTGTGTGTGCAATGTGTACAACCAAAGGGTGGTTGATTAGAACTGACCTCAAGAGTGTCAGGAGAAAAAGAAGTAGAAATATGCAAAGTGGACGTGTGCGCATGCATAATTGGGACAGAGAGGAGTGTAGCGAGGTCAAGTAGAACAAATCCTCAGTGGAGAGAACTCAGTCTCTAAAAAAACACACAAACACTCGCCACATATGTATGTATGTTACAGGGGCATTGGTCATTTTGAGGTTAGATAAGTTGTGATGGAAAAAAGTTGCCAGTTCCACTCCCCAGTTAGGCATAGCCAACAGTAGAGGCGTGTGGTTTGTAGTAGGAAGCTCCCAGATTGAACTGAGTGCAAGTGTGTGCAGCATAGCATTACTGAGAAGGAGCTCCTGTGTTCTGCTGGTTTATCTTGGGCAAGGAAAATTGAAAATACCAGTTGGCATGCACAAAAGTATAAATACATTGGCATATCTTGAAGAAAAGGCACAAATGTGCACAAGGCTTCAACTTTTGGATTGCCCTACTGTAGCATTAGCCAAAGTCAGGAGCCCCGGAGTAAGGCCAGCTAAGGTTGGGGTGAGACCTGGCAAACCCAAAGACTGAGTCTGAATTAGGCCCACCATTCAAAGTTACTGAAAGGCGTTCCTGAGCCTCCTATTCTTTAACAGCAAATTGGGAGGAAATCTGACCATTGTGCAGAGTTTTGAAGAGGCTGGTGATGGGGAGGTGGCTGCACATTGTGCTTACCTATAGATGAGAGTGGATACAAAGGATCCTGGGACATCCAGGAGAGGCTTTGAAATCCTGCTTTGCTGGAGGCAGAGGCAGCCTAGAGTAGCTCCTGGAGAAAAGGTCAATGTGGAGTGGACGGAAATTTAACTTAAAAGTTTGCAAAGATGGAGTAAAAACAAAAAATACAATTAGATTATAAATTAGATATTAATAATTTTTTAAAAAGTCTGGAACTCTTCAAACAATAAAAAAATTTGGGTACAGTTAAGTACTGCCTTAGCTGTTTAAGTAACAGCTCATTAACATTTGCTCATATGTTTGCTGCAAGGGTTGTATTCACTTATATTCACTTGCTTAGGGGTTTTCACACATCAAATATAGTACTTTTGACCTGTACTGTAGCAGTTTTTAGTTGAGTACTTTAGCTCCAAACCTTCATAGTCTTCATAGTATGAAACCTGTGGCTGAGGAAAGTTATGAGTTCCTTCTTGTGATCAGCTTGAATAAATTCCTATACAACGGCACAGCTGAGCCCGTTAAGTGTTCATGACAAAACTGACATCAAAGTAACTCATGCTGCTGCTGCTGATGATGATGATGATGATGAAGATAATAGCAGTCTTGTAGGAGTTCATTGATGGATGAGGATTGATGTGATCTATGGTGAATTGTATGTCCCTTAGCTTTTTTGTATATGAGACAAGACAGACAATCCCCCAGGCTGTGTAGTCATAGTAAGACCTGACACACACAAACACACAAGCACACACATTTTGATGGGTGGCATTAAACTGCAGCTACACTCTTCCTGATCAGCAGTGTAGCCTGGGGTTCTTCCGGAGTCTCACCCTCATGAGCATCCAGCTCCCCCCATTTGTCTTACTATACCAGTGCCACCCCTCTTCTTCTTATTTCTCTCTTCTTTCTCTCTCTCTCATTAATCAATGTCAAGCCATCCAACAAAAAGGCCAGTATTCTTTCCTTGCCTGCCTCCTCGGTTCCTCGTATATGTCATTGTGTCCTGACCCTCCCCCTTCACCAACTCAGCAGTCACCATCATCCTTTCACAAGGCCAAAACCCAGGCCCACACTGCCAACATGAAAGGTTGTTCAGAGGCAGCGTTAGGAAGAGGAAGAAAGTGAGGAAGACATTTCTCTCACTTGTGTCTTTTCTTCTTGCTTTTTTCTGCCTCCGTCCAGCCAGAGAAAGAAAGGGATGCCACAGTCGTTTACATAATTCATGGGAGGCACAGGAGAAAATGGGCCATTGAGTAGTTAAAAAAAGTTTGGATGGAGCAGTCTTGGGGGGTGGAGGGATATGTATGCCAGTCTTTGTGCCCGTGGACCCTCTACTTCTCTCCATTCATCACAACTCCCCACACACACAGTCATTGTCCCATGTTTGTCATTAACCTCTGGTATAAGTCAGCCGCCTCTCTTCCGACCAAGACATATCTCCAAGGGAAAGAAATCATTTCATCATGTCTTGGCAAAGCAGAGAAATTGATGTTTTACTGCCCTTTTTTTTGCTGATGTGAAAATTTTGATGGACAACACAGAAGCAAAAGGAGGGAGGGCTTTGTACAAGGAGGGAAAGCAGAGAGGGAGGGCTTTGCTTAGATGAAATTAAACTTGATTATGGTGAGATGATGCTGACGTTAGCCATAAGGACGCATTCTCAGACACGTTCACATAATATTCACAGATGTAAGACACACATAGACCTTCAAAACAGCACTTCTAGCATTTCTAGGTGTCTCAAAGGCACTTGTCAGTTTACCAATTATTCATGGTAAGCTGTCCATTTTATTGTCATATACTATATTTGCTCTTTTTTTTGTATTTATACTATTAACCTGAAAATAAAATAAAATAACCGCAGAACAACCTATCACTAATACCTTGTTTAAACAGTTAACTGTCCACATTTATGGTGAATAATGAGACCACTTCTTGCATGAGCTCCTCAGCATGCCTTTTGTTTACAAAGAAGCAGATTGCCTCCAAATAAGTAGTCATTTGGGAGAAGCATGTGCTTAGAAATCCTCCCTCTCTCTCTGTGTCGTCCTTCCTTGAGCATCTGTATGTATTTGTTCTACTAATGAACGGAACAAAAGTTTCCGGGGGCCCTGCAGTGGTAGGGGGTTTGTGAGAGAGAAAATCTGTGGCAATGCTTAAGTGGACTTTGCTGAGTGGTCAGTTGGCATGAGGTTGACAGTGAGAGAATAGAAGACAGTGAGAATGATGGAGACTTGACCCCACAACCTCTTCCCTCCTTTCTCTTGCCTTTTTCCAACCTCTCCTCAACCCTTCTTCAATGATAGATGACCCTTCTTCTCATTTATGTCAAAAGCTCCTACCCCCCTCAAACCTCCAAAGCTGCATGCCTGTTGTCTACACTTGTGCACATGTACGCATTTCTTCAAACCTTGTCATAAACACACACATATATGGACAAATACACTCACCATCATGCCAACATTTACCTCCAGGTAGCAGGTATGGATTTGAAGACAAATGAATGAATGGATAGATCAGGAGAAGGGCAGGGAGAGAGGTAGAGAATGAGGAGTGCAGAATGGACACTGGGCAGTAAATAACTTTGCCAATCAATCTTCCCTCTGGGTACCCTTGATGAAGGCTGTCCAGACTTTCCCCCACTACTTTAAGTAACCCTCCTACAGTTTGTCAGCAGAGGGCTGGGAAATAGGTTGGACAAACAACTCACAAGACTAAATGTTGCTGGGAGGAGAGACGAAAGGCAAGTAAAAGACAGAGAGGACCGTAGGAAGCGGTGAGAGAAACTGGGAGGGCAAGTTCAAGAAAAAATATATGTGCATATGTGAGGTGAGTTGGTGGGGGCGGAGGGTAGAGTTTGCATTAAAAACAGGGAGAGATGTGCGGTCGGAATGAAAAGGGGCACTCATACAGTTTAAAAAATGGAAAACTGTTAAGGAAGGTTTGCACAGAGGAATGTGTCCTGTTTCTTCCCACTTTAGGTTCAGTAGCTTCTCACACAGACACACACAAACTATGCTCATGGGTCTTCATGGGTGGCACAACAGGGTGACATGCTGTGACTTTGAAACATGTGACACTTCCCAATTACAGCAGAGCACAGGACTAAAGCCACAGGATCTGTGGGTGCCTGAAGCACAAACTCATTTTGTTTTATTTTTATTTTTTTTCGTAATGAAGGCAACAAGAGGAGATCTCCCAGATCACACTTGCATGCAAAGCATGCGTAATGCACACAGCCACATGCACCCATAGAACTTCTTCTCTTTTACACTTGTTTTCTGGCAAGTTTGAGAGTGTCTCTGCCCAGAACTGTGAAGAGAGAGTGAGGGCTGTTGGGAATGTTAATTTGGTAATTTGTTGTTTTATATAAGCAGGGAAGGGATGGAGGTGGCGGTGGTGCAACGAGGGCAGCACACACTGTCTGTGTCTTTGGGGCCGTTGAGGGAGGTTATGGTGGGGAGAGAGGGTAACGATGGGTGACAAGGGCCAGCTCAGTGATGCAGATGACTCCCAACCAAGTTATTTTTCTGCGAGAGAATCGGGCAAAAATACCATGACGGTCAGAGAGCAAGAAGCGCCCCATGCCCATAGAAGGTATTAAGATGTCTCTGATACATAGCTGCCCTCCTCCTCCTCCCATTCCCTATGTCTCTTACTCTGTCACTCTCTCTCACTCCTGAATCTGGGATGGTGGCCAAGTGCCACCAAGGACACTAAGGCTAATAAATCATCCTCATTTCAACATCTGCCCAGTCCCGAATGTCTGCCCACCACCACCCCACCCCTTGTGAAGATGGGTCCTTGGCTTTATTCCTCTTTCAGCATCCCTCCATACTCCCCCACTGACACCCCCTCCCTGACCGACAAAACATCTATTGTCCCATGCCCAAGTGAAGAAGAGACCCTCTTTTCCCTTCTATGACAAAAGCCGTCTGAAGCCAAGATGGGGACTGCCAGCCGAGATGCCTGGGAGTCGGCAGGGGTGCCTCCTCTCCCCCTTATACTTTTCTCCCGCCTTCTGGTTCATCCATCCCTTGGTCTCACTCTCTTTTTTTATTTTTAATACTCCCCTCCTGTGGGGGTCACTCACTCAACTCGCCCCCAATCCTTTTCATACTAGTGAACTCTCAGCCTCACATAAAGACATCAAGTGACAGCAGTGGGAGAAAACAGCCAGATTTGGCAGAAAGAGATATTCGACATGGCTGTCAGTGGCTATTCTGCATGCCTTTTGTTCCCTCGGGTGTAGTTGAAATAGATAAATAAACAGTCATAGGCTGAAAAGCTGGGATCAGAAGCTCAGAAGCTTGTCGCATTTATTCATATTGAACAGTGAAGAAAAAGAGGCAAAACCTGCTGCTGCCAATTAAGAATGAGACAAAACTCAATTCACAGTGTTTAGATTTGTTTTCATGGCCGAGGCTAAAACTAAGCTATTCAGTGTCTTTCTGTAGTTTGCTCTAAAGATGGCAGTAGGTCTTTAGCACTGTGGGTGTCTCCATGTGGCAGACAAGATCTGGGAAGTTGTCTCTGCACTCATCTGTTAAGATCGTTCTCTCCACGGTTACTCACAAGGCATCATTTGCTGTGAATGCACAGCACTTTTTCCCAGCACCTTCAACTCACCCCCAACAACAGGGAGTACCGCCCATTACTGTGCACAGGCCAGCCTCCAGCCACATTCACAGGACTGTCTGCTTTGATAGAACAAAGTCACTCAACTTTGACTTGTGAAGAGACTTTGAAGATGATGCTTGCCAGGAAATATAACGCTGAAATAAATTGCTATTTTTTTTGTTTTAAAATGTCAAATTATTTTAATACCACAATATTACACCAAATCCCAACAAATAAATTTTATTTATTTTGTTTAAGAACTCATTACTGAAGGGTTAAGAAAGTGGTATTCGTTATTATTACATCAAGAAGTTGTTTAACAATATTTTTCACTGTTCACTGGCGGGCCTCAAAACTTAAGTATGCAAATGTTTTCATTTTGCTGAAATTACTCAAGCAGGGAAGAACATTTACCAACAAAGTCCTGTGATGAATTAGTCAATTAGTGTTAGTGGCATTTTTTGTTTCATATTTTATTCTGAATTATGTAGATGGAGGCACTGTAATTAATGTCTTTTTTTTGTGTGGTTTCGTCATTATGCATGGAAATGTATTTGCATGTAATTCAAAGGTTTGAGTGTTTGCTCATTAAAAGTGGCATGTGTTTTCAGGCTGGGAATAAGCCACAAAAGGTTTCTTGATAAACATTGTTTACTTGCATTACATTCCAGTACCCATTTTGACTAAATATGTAAATATGTTCTCTCAACACAGTGATGATGACAATATATATCTATCTATATATGTCTCTATAAAAAAATCTATAGGTAGATAATTTATTTGGATATATTTATTTAAAATATTGAAAAAAAATCTGAATCTCAGCTCCCAAGCAGACCGCATTCCTTCACAGCTCGTCTTTACCCCTGCAAAACATTTAGATTTCCAATTAGCCCCTCAGAAGAATGGCTAATTTACCACAGCGAGCAGGCGTCTGACGTCTCAATCTGCTGGGTGTCAGCACTGTGCAAAGGACTACTCTCATGTGGTTACACACACACACACACACTGACAGACACAATCCCATAAAGAACCCACGCTGTACTGAGCACAAGGGGTAAAAACAAATCAAATCCAGTGTACACCATAGAAATAAATGTTCATTTAGACATTTTTTAATTAATGCAAAACAAATCAAGAAAAGTGAAAAGGGATCTTATTGAGCCACTACAGCAGCTGGACAGACAGCACTTCAGCAGTGGCCCCAGATTGACTCATCTGTGAGTGGAGAGCCAGCCAGCTCCTCCACACAACACCCACATTGTCCACTGTGCCAGCAAGCCAGAGCAGCACTCCTCTCCTCAGGGGGCTGCCTGAGACGAACACATTATAGATACATGTTAGCCTTGGCCTGACTTTCTGTATACTGCGTGGAGAATTCAGCGGAAAGGAGACCGAGGAAGGAGGGAGGAGATGAGAAATTAAACGCACATGGAAGTTATTGAGAGCCCAAAAAGGAAAAACCTATCCGACAGCTTAACTACCTAAGAAATCCTTTAAAAGAGAGCAACCACACTATCACTCTTACATCTACCAAATTGAAAATAACATGAAACAACATATAGTGTATCAGGAGGATGAGGACAGAAAGCTAAAAGAAGATGGTTCCTGTTTTGTGATAAGATGTTTGTAAGAATCCATTGGCTTCATAAGCTAGTGGTTTGGCTTTGGTTATCTGTCAGAATCAGCTCACTAGATCTTCCATCTTTTTCTATGTGCCTTATGAGATGTAGCACCATTATGCTCTCTAATGGTCACTAGCAAACAGCCAAACTATCTCCCTTTGCCCTGATAGGGAGAGGGAAAGAGCCTGTCTGGCTCCCAAAACCCAAACAACATTAGTGACACTGTCCTATTTTTTCACCAGTCTGCTGTTAAGCACACACAGTTCCCCACAAAATGTTGTTTCAGCTTCTATCTCTCCACTGTCATTAACCAGAGGCAGGCTGACTGACACTTCCCTCTCTGTCTCTGTCTGTGGCGAGTCCCTCATTCACTTAAGGCCCATCAGTGCCTTATCTTGCCCAAGGCAGTCTTGTGATAACACTGTTAACAACAATATTGTGTGGTGTGAGGGAGCCACTGGAGCTACGACTGTCACAGTGAGTGAGTCAGGTCAAGCGCTTTTAACATCTGGTGATGCTGGACCCAGTTGCTTCATATTCACTTTTGCTCCTCGTAATCCCATTCAGTGTGTATCTTCCTTTCTCCCTGTTTAAATTCTTGCTCATCATTTTTGCTTTCTAACCCATTCCACTGTTCTCTGCTTTTCAGTGTTAACAGTGTGGGAGAAATGAAGAAAAAATAAAAAAAAACCTTGACGAAGCTTAGCAGGACTGAGGCCTTCTCTCCTCACGTGCCTTAGGGAAAACACTGGTGTTATTTTAGAAATCACACTGTTAAAGATTAATGTGGGCCTGTAGGAGTGTGTCATCGTTCCTTAACGACAGGGCTGAGACGCTGAATAAAGCCGGCACTGTGTTCTGTCCCACAGCCCAAGGACAGATAAGTTTCCTCTCACCCCTCGCACTCCCTCCTCCTTTGTCCAATAACTCTCTCTGTAAGTCATCTATTACAACCGCAGGGGCCAAAATAAAAGAAATTTAATGAGTGAACTGCTCCAAAATCAGTTTCTTTCCTGCTCTTGGTTTGTTTTGTCTTTTTTTTCTTTTTTGTTATTGAAATAGACTAAGGCGTGGGCGATGAATAGCATACATTCTGGCATTGCACATATAAAAACAACAAAAAAGGGTCAAGAGGGTGTTCACAAACATTTTCCATGCTGATTGGTCTAGTTAGATGACTAATGGAAAGTCCCAGTTGCAAGCTGTGACCATGCAACTCCCCCAATAAAGTCATCTGTCATCATACTGTGAACTGGCCAGACAGACAGACAGCAATAAACCAAGGTTCAGAGACCACAACAGCGCATCCTATCTGTACATGTCACACTTCTGTAATTCTAACAGTCAGGAGGATGGTGATAGCTCTACTTAAAAAATAAAACTGGTATCACTGACACCAATGAAGATAAAAATGATAAGCATTTTCAACAACTGATGCCAGTGTTAAGTCTCAGGTGTGCAAATGGGACTTAGTATCCTTTGCTGAAGGTTTTTGCTGATAACGGAAGCGCTCGATAAGCCGGGGAACATCAATCTTAGTGACAGAGATAGTCTCTGCTTTACACTAATAGAGCTGTAAAGGGCCTTCACCTTATATTGCCCAGCTAATAAACTCATTTCTGATGAGCCCGAAGGTCATCTGAATGAATATTCATATCCACCTGCATATTGAGGTGGGGGGGTGGGGGTGTCTTTGACATCGTATTTGGTAGTCTGACATACCTGTGATGGAGTGCTCAAAATTGTGATCTTTGGTACTGACGTAACATTTCTTTGTTTATGTGTCATAATAGAGATTGAACTTTGATATGAGGTATCTGTCAGATATTAAAATTCTACTTGGCAGTGTTTTCCACCACAAAGTCCACTGTAATACAGTTTATCCATTCAGTGCCCCAGGATAGCCAGCAGCATCATGCCATTGCTTTTGCAACATCATTACCATACAGTCTTTTGAAGTCTGAGATCATCCCTGATATTATCAAATCAGTGACACTTCAGCTCATCTTGGGTTTTGATGGCAAAAACATCAAACAATGGCCTTTGTACAAAGGAGTGGGACTGTTACATTATCTTCGCTTAGTTGTATCTCCTTCGAAGAGTTGTCAAGGCCAAACCATAAAGACAGATGAGAGACACTCCAGAGATGTAACTATATCATTGTCAAGCGGTGGATGATAACATGTCTCACAGCCTGTTTTTCCACCTAGTACTGGTTTCATCCGAAGCACAGAGACGTTGATCTTTCAAGCGAGTTGAGTAAACAGGATAGTAGTGAATCATGTGATTACAGTGTTCTGGGACATTGTAACCATCTAATCAATTTCATTAGTTGCATAAATCATGACAGCTTGACATTTATTGTGGAGGTGATGGGTTGATCGTGTGGACTTGGAGACAGCTCTTGTAGTGATAAATGTTGCTATCTCTTGAGAGTAGCATAAATAGAGTAAGTAATAGAAAGACAGAGGGAAAGTTGAAAAAAGAAAACTGGTTACAGCATGAGAGTCCTAAAGAGACTGCTGTCATTGCTGTGCAATAACAAGTATTAAACAATGAGCACATAATAATAGAAAATTTGTTTGCACAATGGGTGTGATCTATGATTTCCCAGTGTTTACTGCCCTTCAAATTTGTGTATATTTAGGTACTTCAGACTGTTTAATTTTGTATTCACTGTTGTTTTCCTGTGGATTAACTGAAGTTTGACAATTACACAATTCTTACTTGTTAGAAAACCAGTCAGCAAATATTCTAGCAATGAAATGACAGAGTTGTGTTGTTTGTCATTCAGTTGTTGCAGTCCAAACGACTGTAGAAGATTCTTTTGGAATTTATTTAATTATCCATGTAGTTAATTGCTGCTGGAAGATCAGCATTTGAAAGCAACCAGTGATTTAAGGGCTATTATATTAATGTGGCACTGTTTTTTTTCTTTCCTTTGCTTAAAACCTTTGCAAAATATGTTTCTCACTGGCCCCTATAGTGAAATAAACTGTTTGTGGCCAGTATCTCCAGACAGTATCTTTTGGAAGTAGCATCTGGCTTAACTGCTATAGTTGTTATATGTTTCCACCATGTAAATAATCTGATTGGCCACCAAAATAAATCACAAGGATAAACAGCACTCTAGTTACAGTCCATTTGTTATACACAAACGCATTTGTGTTTTATCTCCACATCATCCTCAAAATAATGCACATACTAATAGCAGTCATTAGAACTATTAAGCTGCCATTATTATTGTTGGTATTTATATGATGTACGTGCCTCAGTCAATTGTAATTGTGGTTGAATTGAACTTTAAAAAGGTTTTTGACTTGCCAAACTGAATTAACCATATGTAGAGAGAGACGCACTCTATTCCTACAGTGAATTCTGAACAACAAAGCACAATATCATGTTAGATACATCTTTGTTGTGATTGATAAAACAGAGAGTGTGTGTTTAACTAAAAGACTACAGACTACCTGGATAACAAAGAATATATTATGAACACCTCTTCCTCCTTTCTCAGCACACACCACACCATTCACCTCTGTCCTACTGCTGACCTGACATCTAAGCTCCACATCTTTCCTGTAAATGCAGACTTGTACAAAAGACCATTGAGAGAATGAATCAGGCTAAAAAATGAAGTGGTTACCTAATAGTGTACCAAAGACCTGTTGGAGGTGTTGGATAATTGATTAGCACAACTGTTTCTACTGTAATTATAGAGGGATTCAAGGGTTGTACTTGTGTCTCTTTAGTCCATATATAAATACCCTGCTTCACAAAAACAAAAACACACTTATACTCTAAGCAGGAAGTCCATGGTCAGGCCTTGTTTATTTATCTGCTGGAGAAATCTCATCAGCGAGTCACTCGCCGTGGCTTTGGCCTTCTCAAGCGTCATCATCATCATGCTTAGGGCTTGACCTCGGTATAAACCCTTGGAGCCTTGGAGAGAGTGCCTGCTTGTCCCAGGCATCGACCCATATATTCATACACTTAGTCTCCATTTCACTAGAGACATTTCTGTTCTATGCTTGGGCCCATATCCAAGCTCCTTGTATATCCAAAAAATACACGTAGGTCCAGAATGGATTTGCAGAGGGATGCCTGACCGACTTACACACACAAGTACAAATATAAAAAAGCAAAACTAGCTTTCTCAAAATGTCTTCTGGACAATGTCTTCTTTTCATTTCACTATGCATTCTAACTTCTGTCCATGTCTCAGCAAACTTATCCTTCCTATACGTATAGTGGATTTTAAGAAAGAGGAGAAATAAAAAGCTACCAAAATCTCTCTGTTTATGCTGAAATATGCAAACGGAGTAAATATTTAGCTGGACCCCCATAAACGTTGTGCAATTTACTCGCCAGTTGTCTGTCGTCACGTGACAATATCTCAATGGCTGCTGTCCAGCAAAGCCTCTGATGCGATGAGAGATTCTTCCCTCTCTCTATTTCTCTCTGTTTCCTTTTCTACCTACCTAAAGGGTTCCTGGTTTGAATTAAGGATTCATATTGGCACCGGACAGAGGGACAGACAGTGTGGTCTGGTGTATGTTTCTAAATACACAAATTCATTTTGCAAGGGAAATGGAGATATGAACCATATGACATTGCTGAGCTGAAAAGCCAATATCAGATTTATGTAGTGCATAAATGTACATTCATATATGCATAGACTATGTAGCCATCTCAGCTGAGGTATGTGAAATGAAAAGTATCCACTGCATGACCTTTGATTCAATCTATATGCCCTCAAGTCAAGACCCTAAATCTTACTCCCATAACCCCCTGCTTGCTCAGAGGCAATAGGTGTCATGGGAAGAATAGAAGATCATTAAAAATAAGGCAATATTATTTTTCTTCCTGCTGCCATGTATCGATAAACTGCAACCTTTATCAAAATGAAGGAGAAGGATGTGATATATCATGATCTGAAAGGCTTGCCACAACAGCTGCCGATGCTATGCAGGCAATCCTCTTAGGCCAGAAGGTTGGATTATTTATTGGGCCTCGACCCTGCGGCTGTCACAGCATCTGCTAGCAGAAGATCTATTGGCACACCCTTATTCACTTATGATTATTACTGATCATCTGCCCAAATGGCTTATCAATAAAGCAGAGGCCAAGCAGATAATTTATCTGTATGGTACTGTCGATACCAAGTTCAGAGTCAACTGCCTTAAAAGGATAAGGGGCCCTGGACATCAGGTGATGGATGGTCGTACAAGGCTCCCATGAAAATATGACCCTTTTAATAAATTTGCAGTATCTTGCTCTTCCTCCTCCTTTCACCTACCTTTGCATTTCTCTCTTTTCATGAAACTGAGCCTTTTTCCTCTAGCTTTGACTTCTGACAAAGTGCAAACCTCACCTTGTAACATCACTTTCTTAAAGAGGAAATACTTCAAGCGCTACAACTGTCAGATGTATGAATACAAATATTTGATCCGCTCAATTGTACAAAGTGTAGACTGCACAAGTCTATGCAAGACCTGTGAATCATTCAGGACATTGAAATGATGAGACAAGCTTGTCCGAGGTCAAAGTAAACCTTGCCAGGATATTTCACTATGGCATTCTCTTCATAAATCACACAAAGACTCTTAGGACATACGGGGTCAATGCTCGTTCTGTAAATATCAGTCATTTGTATTTGACAAGTGGCCGTGACTTTCCAGAGTCATACAATAGTTCTGAGTGTTTGCCTTCCAAATCTAATCTTTGTGCACTAAGCTCTATCTCACCAACAGTTTTGAGTTCCGTCACAGGCCACACCCTGTATAGGCCCATCTGGATGTAGGGTTGGGTAACAGTGTTAGCTTTAGTGTGGTGTGATAGGTGTCAAGCTAATCTGATCTCTCCTTTTTCTGAGACAATGGACGCTCATGCATTCCAGTGGCATTAATTTATTTTGCTTTCGCCAATGAACTGAATAATTTTCTCACATTAAGCATCAAACTAAAATTGAGATAGCGATAAGGAATAAAACAGCAGTTATATCATCTGATTCATACCTAGCTTTCTTGTATTTACCAGAGAAAATTTCTACCCTGCTTCCCCCTAGTCCTGCCCTAGTCTTTCCACCTCCCTGTTTAAGCTTTGTGAGCAACCTCATTGTTGAGGCATGTTTTTAAGAAGCCATAGCTCTGGCCTTGTTTTGGGTCAGCTGTCATGGCTCCTATCTCTAGGAAGTCCCAAAATAGCCCCATTTTAAACCCTTTTAAAGGACCTGCAAAAGAAAGGCCTTGAAACTACAACCAGGCACCATATGACTTGATGCTAAAATGCATATTGAATCAGACTTGTATCCTTAGTCAAACAATCTTTAACAGATTCTGGCTGAAAAGTGTAAAAGGTTTGTTATCAGTGAGTTTAAATGATAGCAAGAAAACTTGGAGAAAAACACTGGAGATGTGATATACCCACCTCTTTTTCTTCCTTTTTTGGGGAAGTCGTGTTGTGTCACTGATCGTAAAGTGTTCCAATCAGATTTGCCAATATCTGGGAGTCAGGAGTTACATCCATTTGTTGAGATCATGTTTGACATAATGGTTAGCTCCTATTTTAAAGGCTCCAGCAATGAGAAACAGTCTCCCTTTGCATTTTCTCGTTTTCCTTTTCTTGCTATCTGACACAAATACACTCTCTGCAGTTTATTATTCAACACGAACCATAGTGAAAGACTGCTTCCTCTCTCATCTATATGTCAAGAAGATCAATAACCAGTCCAAGGCTTTGCCACCACAATGAAGTCCTGTCAACATGCCAAGAAGCTGCAAAAGTTCCCAATAAATGCGTAGCAAAACTTTCAATTTGTGGCTTTCTTGGTGTGGCTCTTGCAGCCAATGGGTTGTCAGTCTGAGCACTGGTTCAAAAAGGTCTGAGGTTTGTTTGCTGCTGGTTCTTTTTGGAAACTTGTGGCTTTGTGACATCCACAGTCATCTATTGGGCTACAGTATGTTGCTGTATTGCCTCATATTATCCAGATTTGAGGCGAATTGTTTTTGGCAACAAAATACTAACATTTTCCTACGGCACAAAAGTGGAGGCCTCTTCTTCTCCTTGCGAGTGATGAGCACACTTGTAAGTTCCTCCTCCAGTTTCTATCACTACTTACCTGGCCTTCTTGTTGGTGATTTGTTTGACTTGAAGATTCCTGTATGGGTGCTGCTATCAAGGTTTTACTTGAACCTTACATGCAAAACCACCCTATGCTTTATGGCAACATACAGAAAACCCACTTGGGACATTTCTGCTGTTTTCACATAAAATGAGTGCAGGATTTCACTCCATCATGTGTTTTAGGCTGTGACAGCTCTTGTAAAAACAATGAGGCAGTTCACTCACTGAGTGTGTCTCCCCGCATCGTGTTTTCTTTTGTCCATGTGGTCATCATGGCACGTCAATATGAATGGTGCTTAAGTGGTGTTGAAAAACTCCTGACTTTGTCCAATAACAAAAGCTGTGCTATGAAACAGTAATAATAGTGGGGTTTTCCCTCCTGCCTTGTGTGAAAGCACACACCACAGATACACAAACACACACTCTCACATACACAAATGCATACATTTACACATATCCCTAATGAGAGTCTGGACAGCTCTTGGTGGAAGGATTCTGCAGGTGGCTGCACTTTCATCAAGCCACGACTGGATTTGTTTATCTTTGAGGTCATATGGGCCAGAGAGCCACACACTGAAACACACTTTCTAATTACCCTTGATTCAGTGTTTTCTGTTTTCCATAAGACATATTGACATGTCAGCATTCAGTGGGCAAGATACAGAACAAATGGACAATTTTACCTCTCCCTGTGTAGTGGAAAATCTATCCCTCTCAACATAGGCCAGTCTCTATTTGGACCTGTCTTACCGACCCAGAGTAAAAGTCACTTTGAGATGACGTGTGACATGTGCAATAAATCATAGCGCCACCAGTCACTGGCCAATCACATTTTCCTTCCCTAATTAATAGCTTATTTATTTGTTTGGCGGCTTCCCACTGCAAGGCTAGGCTATTCTCTGTGTGTGTATGTCTGTGTGTGCTGTGTATCTGTGTAAATTCCTCTATGCGTTTGCCAGCTATGTGTGTCAGTGTGGATATAGTGTGTGTGTGTGTGTGTGTGTGACTGTGTGACTGTGTGACTGTGTGTCTGTGTGTGTGACTGTGTGACTGTGTGTCTGTGTGTGTGACTGTGTGTCTGTGTGTGTGCATGCGTGCAGTATACCAGTGTTGAAAGAGTGTCTCCACCTGCCTTTGTGTTGCATTTATTGTCATAATTGCACCAGTCTTAGGGTTTCCAGTCAAGAAACACAGATAACCACCAATCTTTAAATTTGGATTTTAACAAAAAAGACAATTTGATTAGCCTTTCAGCAGATTGTAATTGCATATAATTAAAAAACCAAAACATTTATATTTAGCATTTTCCCGACTGTCCGTGCAGTATTTCTGAATTTAGGTTTGGACAATAGAAAAGCAATAGTGAGCCCACACAGTCCCGGCCCCCCACCTCAAGCCAACAGACATTAAGGTAACACTCATGTCTGCTTGCATGTCTTCGACAGTTTTAGGTTACTCTCGCACAATTTGATATACACACATATTTACACTTGGCATGTAGTGTAACAGAGAGAAGGAAAAGTCCAGAAATTACCCTGTAGTTGTTGAATGCCTGGTAGCATTTTAGACAACCCAGCCAAGCTGTTGGTTTTGTAAACTGTTGCAGCTGGTCCTGTGCATTACAAAAAAAAGGGAAGCACTCTCGATCTCTCCCTTTCTCTCTTTCTCACTTTCTCTGTATCATCATATATACTGTTTTGTATATATATTTTTTTTTTTTCACAAACACATTTTGTACAGACGAAGCAGATACATTAAGTTTATCACATTTAAAATTAATTAAAGTTGGTTTGCTTCTTTAATGTTTTTCATCCCATTGCACCTGTTTTCAGCCTTGACTTTAGAATGATGACGATACACTGTGTAATATATGTGATATCATTTTCAAGAGGGGTCATATAAAAATAAGACAGAGCTATAGATCAGACTTCTTAGCTATGTTCAGTTATCATTTACACATGTTGATGATATACTATAGATAAACTGCTTATAAGCACTGTAGTTCACCACTCTGCACATTCTCAAAATAGTGGTGCTACACTTACAATTCAGTCAAATGATGATGGGCAAATGATTGCCCATGAGGGAAACTGCATCTCTTGTGGTAGACGACATGTTTACTGCTGCGTTGCTAAAACTGAGTTTAGGAACAGGATGCTTCTGTAAAGGTTTAGATGATAGTTAAGTACTGAGAACATAGTTGTAAGTATCTGTGATGTAATTGCTCCCATTTGGTGAAGCTAAGGAACAGATCCCTTGACAGCTTAATGTAGGAAACATGGCGTATGGTACATCAGTGCACATATGGTCTGTCTGGTTCACTGTTTAGTGAGAGGACAGAAAGAAGAATTAAGAATGAACTTCTGTGTGTAATATTTTTAAATAGCAGTTTCAAAACATTTAAACACCTTTATCTGAAGGGAAGTCCAGAGGTTCATAAGCAAAATTCATGATCACTTCCTATGAAATGAGTCCCAGTATTGAAAAGTGCATAAAAGGAGTTGCTGTATGCCAGAATTCAAAGAATAGCTCCACAGTTTCCATGGCAGATTCTGCAGCAGATAAATGTCTCTTTACTAGTGATGGTGGGCCACATTGGTTTAGGAAATACAAACTTTAATATGTCAGCTCTAATATAAAGGCAGCCAGTCTTGTCACAACACTCATAGCACACCTACTGTTAAAGGGCAGATGGGGAGGATAGGGAACAGGAAAAAGGAGGCTCAGATATACCATTTGTCTGTGCTTGAGGAAGTTTTATAGACCTAATTTTACTTAAACTCAATTAAGTACCACACCAATCTGCCACCCCACCTAAAACTGCTCTGAAAACGTCTCTGTCCCTTCTTTGATCCTCGGTTGCCATCAATGGGCTTCAGAGTGGGGAGAGAAAGAGACAGACAGACGCAGAGAGACTCTGTGTTGCCATTATAAGTGAAATGTGCCTCATTGCAGCAGAGTAGGCCCATCTCTTCATCATTCCCCCACTTCCTTCATTTCCTCTGGCAGACACTGGGAGCATTCTACCACCCATCTGCCCCCAGTAAATATTGCTTGAAGGCTTAATTATACACACGCTCACTCACACACACACATACACTGACACAGTCTCAGCAAAATTTCCTGCAACGCTGATTTAGAGAATTAACATCAAATCTGTGGGGCATTCATTCATCAGAGTGAGTGTGTATGTAGTGTTATGTTTGCTTCTGTATGTGTTTTTGTGACCTCTCAGTCCATTATTATATCCCTCTGGTCATATTTGTAGCCCAAGGGCTACCCTGTGCTCATGTCAGGAAGTGGCGATGACCGCAGACCATAAAGCATGGGAATGAATATTTCCTTTTAATCATTTAATAAACAAATTTTTATTTTGAAATTCTGAGAGCCTTGAATTTAGTTATTGCCTTGCTTATTTGTATTTGTCCTCAAAATTGCCTAAAAATGTGGAATTTATTACAATTATACACTTATACATTAATGTATATACCTTTTCGTTTTTGTTTTTCTCAGCAGATGATGAATGACCATGAAGACACCTCACCTGATAGCTGTATCAAAAAGGTAGGATAGTTATATCTATAAAATCCTGAACCTCTTTCATATATTATATTTGTTGTGCTAGGTTTAGGTGGCAAGGTCAATATTCGTGCCGGGGCAAAGTGATGTGCTTCTTTGTGGCAAACACAAAATTAAGGCTTCTATTCATTTGTCTAGTTTTGTATGATCTAACAATGCATCATCTTCTGGCTCTGTTTAAGCACATACCAGTGCTGTACGGTATATATATTGTCCCACATGCACCCCCATTAGAAGTTTTATTTGAGAATGTCTACAGCACTGTGAACGTTTTACTTAGTGAACCAGTACATAAAAATACCCAAGTGCACCATAAGCCCTTCTTATCAAATAAGACAATGATCGATAATCGGAGTAACCTTTCTTCACTCAAAGAAAACTCCGACACTTCTGCACACATTGTGACCGATACGTCCCATTGACCAGTCACTGACCACTTTATGAGGTACGAGGTGTCAAATTTATTGAAGAAGCTGGGCAGTTTGTTTTTACAGCCAGTGTCAGCAGGTCAAGACAGGACAGCGAGAGAGTTCATGTCCATCTAATGGTCCATGAAAGAACAATGGCTTCAGCAGAATAGGTGCTCTTTCTGAGAATGACTGATGACATGCAGGCATAACTCAAACTCGAGTCAATGTCATCGTAGTTAAAGTTTAAGTCAGTGGTTGAAAATGGGGCAGTGGTAACTTATGTGGGATTTTTATCAGTTACATACCACATATGCGTATATATATATATATATAACATACCATATATATATATATATATATATATATATATATATATATACTCATATATATATACACACATATATATATATACACACATATATATATATACGCATATATATGCGTGTTTATATATATATATTGTATATATATCTGTATATATTATTGTTTGATTTTACATTTATATTTATTATGGCACTCCAATTTCGTTGTACCATGTACAATGACAATAAAGGCTATTTTATTCTATTCTATATATACACACAGATAAAGGAAATAGAAGGAACTGTTATCTGAATCACTTCATTGCTTACTTCATCCATATATATATATATATATATATATATATATATATATACACACACACACACATACATATACGTATATAATGTATAAATACATTGCATATCCACTGAGGTAAAAATATGTATTATGTCATAGGAATAGCACACTATAGATGTTTGGCAATAAATTTTCATGAAATAAGGATTTAGCTATAAACACAATTAAAACTGATATTTGGAATTTGTCTCCAAAGTTTGTGTGTGCCTTTTGTCTTATCTTACATGACAGGATGGTCAAAATATCAGGTCCAGAACTAATGGTGGACCACTCTTCCATTCAAAATCAGGCACCCCTTAATAAAAACAGTGTATCAGAAGAGAGACAATTTTAACTGACTTGCTTCCATGATCAACTTTAGTAAGACGTATGTCAATTCCCTCTTGGCGTAATTTACATTTATGAGCAATTTGGCCCTTAGAAAAACAAAATCACTTACATTGTCTTATTTGCATTTTAGGTCAGGGGTCTTGTTTCTGTATCGTTTATGAACAGGCAGGCATGCAAATCACCAACTGCTTGGTTGATTTGAAATCCTACATTAGTCAATGAGCTTATTTTAAGAGTTGACCGCAGTTGGTTTGGGCTGTTCCCTGTTCCCCACATGTTCATACAATGTGGAAAAAGCTCGATGGTTTTATAAACTACCTAACCACCTTCCACATGAGAGTGGCCCATGCACTTCACTCTGCACACAAACACACACTCACACATATATACGCATACACACATACCAATAGCAGCATAAAGTTGTAATACACACACTCACAGTCACACTGATGACAGAACACAGATACACAATACACTTACCTACGGTACATAAAATGCACATAGGCACACACACTGGCCACATCTCATTATGCAGAGTGCGAGTTGCGGTGGGCCCTCATCGAGCGGTGGCAGACCACATGCCTGTTATGAATATGAGCAAATTTATGCATGAGCCATTCCTTATGACATGACTCATTCATCCACATCATGCAGTCACACACAAACACGGGGCACAGGCGCACACACACAGATACATGTGCACATGTAAACATTAACTTCTCCTGCCTCCGCTATGCTTGATTAAGGCAGAATGTTAATTGAGTTGTAGCCAGTGAATAAAGTAGTTCATTGCTGAAAGGTGTGTGTTATTAATTCTCATTTGTTGCCACACTTTACACTTAGGGTCTGTTGTGCTTACATATGTTAAAGATATATTAGAAATAGAAAGATAAACATCTACATACAGCTGCAATATGAGGTGTATAAGCACAGGAAGACATAAAAACAGATTCTTTTCATCTAATTTTTGTTTAATTAAATTCATAAGGCACTGACATAGTAATGAAATATTTAATAACCTCATCAATACATGCTAGTGTCATAATTTCTACCACAGTGACAGAGATTAATGCTGTTTAATCTCCACTCATTAGTGAAGTTTACGTCTAAATCACCACAATATCTTAATTAAAATAATGTGAATATGTTGATAATCATAAATAATAAATAAATGTAAAGACCCAAATATGCTGGTATTGAAGATATCAATAACATTCAGTTTTGAAGATTAACATCAAGTCATTGTTAAAGTTTTTATGGTTATGTATAGAAATCCACAGCACTTGGTTAAAGTTAAAGAAAGTTTGTGGCCTAGCATAAAAGAGAAGAAATCGCTTCCATTTCTTAAGCCTATTAACCACACCTTGACCTTTCCTTTATGTTAAGTGCTTTTGTTGTCTAAACTTAAACACAAACTGGGCTCTGGAGTAAAACTGACAGTCATGTGCTTAGTACATTTGCCTCCTCCTTTCAGGTCGCTCTACATGTATAAATGTTCCTTTTCATTAATAAAAAAAAGAAAATAATACATAACATGCATTATGTTTCCTAAATATACTTATTTGTAGTTTAGGAGCAGAATTTTCAGGAGACAGGGCTTCTTTAAGTTGACCACAAATAGGCATTCAATCCATGTTGCTGAGTCAGTCTGAAAGGAGTAAAGGCAAGTGGGGGCACTGTTAGAGTCAGGGTTAAGACGAGGGATAAAACAGAAGCAAAGATGTTATTGTAGATTCTCCAGCCCACTTACTGAAAGCTCCTCAGAACTTTCAGTTTTATGTGTTTGTGTATGTGTGCGAGGTTTAAGGCCCGGGCTTATTAGATTCATATCATGCACTTGCTTAGACATGGATCAAGCCATATTGACTTATACACAGGCTAACATAAATACACATGCATCTTTACACATCACACACAGATAAAGGAAATAGAAGGAACTGTTATCTGAATCACTTCATTGCTTACTCCATCCATCCTCTTTTACTCTATTTCTCTCCCTCAATCTCACTCAGCAGACAGGACGGTGTTGTTGGAGCTATAGATTGCTATCAGAGACTATTGGTGATGGGATCAGAGGTTGTTTGGTTTGGTCTGGTCTGACCATACAAAATAGGACTATCTGTCTCTTTTAGCTGTCTAGGCCCTGCTTACGTATGTTCTCATTCAAGCTCTACTCCTACACCTAAGCACATGTGTGTATAGGTAGGTTAATAGCATACCTAGAACTTTTGGTTTCCTTGGATTTAAAACAGTTACTCAGATAGAGATCAGGGGAGAAGACAGTCTACCCTGTGTGTGTGTGTGTGTGTGTGTGTGTGTGTGTGTGTGTGTGTGTGTGTGTGTGTGTGTGTGTGTGTGTGTGT
>JAUYWH010000025.1:8787452-8800513 GCA_034779795.1 Ctenopoma multispine | reverse complement strand
GTGTGTGTGTGTGTGTGTGTGTGTGTGTGTGTGTGTGTGTGTGTGTGTGTGTGTGTGTGTGTGTGTGTGTTAATCCTCATCTTCAGAAGAGCGCTGCTGTCCATCTCGACGTGTGTAAACACTCCAGAAGATCAGATGGCAGATAATGACTTCCAGATAGACACCCTCCATTCAACGAGCAGAAAAAATCAATGAGCACTGATTGCTTTTTTCCCAAGACGATCATCTCTTGCCACAAGGCTACTATCTATCTCTCTATTTCTTTGTCAATTTCTCTGTTTCTCTCTTTCTCGCTCCAAGTTGCATTCATGCACCTCTCAATACCAAAGTGATTGAATCAATTCATGTTGCTTTTCACACAGGATTTACTGCGAAAAGATACAGCGGAATATCTCTTTGAGACGATCAGGTCTCTGTCACTCTTCCTCTTTTATTTGACTAAAAGAGGTTGACTTGCTGTCTAACATATATCGTTTAAGTGCTGATGCTTTCCAGATAGTGATAAATGTATTTCTGTGCTCACTTTTTCATGTTTTTTTTGTCAAATTCCAGCACTTGTTGATTTTCTGTGTGCATCATGCAAATGTTTGGAGAAAACGTGTGTTTTAGATGTGGCATTAGTTGTAATGGGGAATAGGACAAGGGTTGATATAAACTCTGACCTATAAGTAATTTTTCCCACTACATGTTAAAGACTGAGAAGCCCAAAGGGTGTCAGCTGCAGATGTGATGCATGCTCTTGTGTGTGAATATCTTTTTATTCCCATATCAAGCTGGGGAATTGAGTCTCTAAATACGCTGGCTAAATGACCCTAAATGTATGAGTGCTATTAGGTGGACAGAGGGAGGCTCATGGGTCACAGAAGTGATCCAGCGCTTCAGGCTGTAGTTTACCCCCTACCAACAGCACCATACTCTCCCCCAGTTTAAATAGGTTCATGATTGATTGATAATTATGATAATTTGTTTGAAATGATTATCTGGATATTATAATCACTGCCACCCCAGTGTGCCACGGGGGCAAGTCATTTTTCACAAGTCATTTTTTTCGCAAGTCATTTCACGACACAAATGCCTCCTGGTTACTGGGGTGGCTCTGTACACATGTGTGTTTATCTGTGTGTATTGGGTTGTGAATGCCCAGGGCTTAGCAGCAGGCTCTGCAGGGCCGTGACTTCACTGTGGAGTGATGAGCTCAAAGACCAGAAAATAGCCTGAACACACACACACACACACACATATACACAAACATACACTCAGTAGAAAGGCCATAAGCAGACCTTGAACACTGGTACAGTATGCATGGCAGTGATGTTTCTTTTATGCTCTTTCAGTTGAACTCTAGCATTTAGTAAAGAATGAAACAACTTTAACCACCCTCAAGCAACTGAATAATTATTTACTATATAATTATAACTATTTTAGTAACTGTTAAATTATTTGATCAAACTTTGGTGGTATGTTCTGAAAATTAGGTATTTTCTCATTTTGCTGTTTACAGACATTTTATAGCATCATTTATTTATCATCAGAAAATATAATTTTTAGTAATTGGACCAGTAGAGAGACAGATACATGAAATATAAGGTTGGGTGGGTTTGTAGGAGAAACTTTATGATTTGCTTTATGTCTGCTCTTGGAAACATATGGATGATCAGGAGGTCCTCAAACATCTTTTTGTCATTCTCAGGCAGTGAGCAAACACACTGTAGGTCCAATCATCCTGTCTTCTCTGTCATCTAAGGGAAAAGAAGGGGAGGAGTATGTGAGCACATGTGTAGTGAGTATGCGTGTGGGGGAGTGCAGGAATAATATCTGCTGTTTTTGCTTTGCCCTAAGATGACTTAATGATGATATGGGTCTCTTTCTTCTGCTGGGCAGGGTTACGTTTTAATGGCTCCTGAGTGACATGTTTTCATTTGGCTCCATAACCTGCCCCCCCATACCCATCAGCATCATCGTCTCCACCTTCAACCTCATCCCCTAAAAAATATACAACACCAAATCCTGCACTGTGTCGGGCCTGACTAGGTAAAAAAGATGGTTAGAAACCAGAGGTAGTCAGCAAAGAGCTTCCATGTACTGTTTGTGTGGTAGCTAATGGTGAGATGGGGAGTGGTACCTTGCAGACAGGCGAACCGTCAGACAGACAAATATGCAGAGCTTGTGCTCACATGGTCAAAATTATGTGTTGCGGAATGTTTGGATTCTAAGGCTGGGTAATCTTTCAAAGCATACCTTCTGCCTCCTGACGTTGTGCTGTGCATAAAGTTAAACTAAAAATGAATTCAGCCGAGAGAATATTTAACTAATGTATGAATGTGTGTAAGTTTAAAAGTTAGCTTTGAAAGGTTTGTTGCTTTCTTAGTTACAGAATATGATTGGATGTCACTGGTAATTAACATGATGACTTCTTAAAAAGTGCTTCTGCAGTTTAATCTCTGCTTTTGATCTTCACGTTTACTGTGTTACAAAGATTTTATACAACACAGCTAAACACACTTCTGTTGTTATTATTTTTCCATAGCCCCAAGTATCTAAGGTATCTTAAATTATTATTGATTGATTGATTATTGATTAATTTTGCTTGTTGTGTTTGGGTATGTTTCTCTTGACATTTTGACCATTTACTGTAAGCTATTAACTTGTCCATTTTTAAGCTTACAAGCAGAGTGCTTGATACTCTGATAGATTTTTGGTGGAGTATTCCTTTGGTATATCTAGAATGGAAGATTCATCTTTTCAGACTTTAGCCAATTGCGTTAATCTGTGGAAGGTCACATGGTTCGGACAAAGTCTGGGTTGTTGGAGAGGAGGTGGGGTGTAGGAGGAGAGGTGAAGGCAGAAAGAAATGTTCTTTCTCTCTCTGTGTGTCTTGTCTGTGGGAACTGTCCTAGCTATGGTTACTGCAGAATGCTGTCATTATGCCTTGTGAGGAGCATTCACTCAAAGGCCACTGCTGTGTTAGTTGTGTTCATAGTAGTTCATGTATGTGTGTATGTGCATGTCCTCTCTGTGCAAGTGCCGCTTTTAACTTGCAGTGGCACTTAAACTCATGTGTGCGTGCGTGTGTGTACAGTGCGTTTGTGTGGGCCTTGACTGACGCATCTCTGTTGTTATCGTCGATCAAAACCCGACGTCACACTGGATTGAAGCGCTGGGAGAGGAATTCAAGTGGGAACGAGAGAAAGGGTGGAACAGATAGAGAGAGACAGAACGAGGGGGCAGAGGAGAAGCACGAGGTGATCAGAGGCACTTTCACATCAGCTGGCTCTCTGACCCCGCTCTCAGTCTCTTTCTTTCTTTTCTTCTGCCTTTCACTCTTTCTATCATTCTCTCATTCCCTCTCTTGCAGTCTTTGTCTTCTCATAATCTCTCTCCCAGTGACCATTCCCACCACATTCTCCGGGGTCACCCAACAAAAGAAGGAGGGCGCTAGTCTGACAGTTTTGGGGGCTGTCATATGAGTTTCCTCACACACATGCAGTTTTTACTTTTTACTCTTTGTGAGGACTCATTAACATTATGATTTTCCTAGTCCATTACGCCAACCTTAACCATCCCAGCTAAATTCTTAATCCTACCCTAATCCTAACCTAAACCTAATTCTAAGGTTAGAAGTGGCTTCATGAAGTGAGGACAATACCCTTGCTCCCATGGTCTAAAACTGGTCGTCACAGTTTATAACCATACTTTTATATATAGAAATGTATACATGCTTATATTTGTTTTTACAATCCATATGGAGACATTATGTTGCTACCTTTCTATTACATGTGTAAAGAACACACTTTTAGAGTCTAATAGAATTTCAATTCCAATTTCTGTTATTGACTAGATGAAGTGTTTTCACATTTATATAATTTGCCATTGTATAGTCACTTTTTCAGTGCTTTGCATTTGCATCAGGCCTGACTATATTTTGACTCGGCAGTCTAATTCATTCGAGAGGACCCATAAAGAGTTGTCCGACACATATCTGTCTAAGTAGACAATATAATTCAGTCCTTTGCACCTTTGCAGCTTTATAACTAGTATTGTTCAAAATCCAGTGATGTTTGTTGTAACTTTAACGTGTGCATGTTCCAAGCTGCTCAGAAAAACATTTTCTGCAGAAACCACACCTTAATGATTTCCCTAAAATGTATTTATATATATATATATATATATAAGTGGGATAATTGTGCATGAGTGTGGTTGTATGCATGTGAAAGTCCACATCACAAAAGGGAGTATTTCTTTTCTGTGCTGATGTGCTTTTAAAGTCATTTATTTCAGCTGTTGGAGCTAAGAAAATCTTTTAAAAAATGTATTTTTTATACACATTGGAATAGCTCAATGGACATCTTAGCAGTTACAACAGTCTCTAAAAGTTACAAAGCATGGTAATAAACCAAAGGGAAAAGACTAAAGTATGCATAAAAGGCGCTTCTGCAACACAATGTATAGGTAAAAGGTGAAGTTCAAGCAACCGAGTGAGAGTCAGTAAACATGCAAAACCTCAGAGGGCAAGAGACAGCCGGAGGCAGGGGGATGGGCGGGCATGATTGGGAGGAATGCCAAAATGCCCAAGAGAGGCAAGAACTGCCAGCCTGATCACAGACACAGTCCGTATGGGGAAGAGAGACAGAGAATGGGGGAGAGACACTGGCCCCATCAGCACAAGGTCATGTGAAAAAAGAACCCACATTTCTCCAACCATCCACCGACCAATCCATCTATCCCTGTATCCACACATCACTCTATCCTCCTTGAATATTTTAAATAGTCAAAACATTTTAATATTGTCAGAAAATAAGAAAAGCAGCCAATAGCAGGGAAGCAAGGAACTCAGGGAGAGATAGAAGTAAAGGATGAGGAGATGGCGGGAGGCAGCGGGAGTGTGTCTGGGTGTAACAGGTCTTAGGGGAGCTTTTAGCCACAGAGTGGTAAGTGAAGCGTGCCATGTGTTGAGGCTCTCTGGTTAACTGTCTTCATATTTAAAATGAGGGCCACAAACACACACATGCACAAATAGTATGGGCCTATAGTAGTGAATAGTATCTGTTCTTGTGTGTTTTACTATCTGTTTGGTGGGCCCCAGACAGACCAGAAACTGTACTGTTTTGTTTATTGACTATGACGGATGGAAAGTTTCAAAAATTCACCTACTTTCACCGAGATCACAAGCAAAAGCCTAGTGCCCAGTCAGTTTCCCACGAAAGATTAACTGTTGCATAAACAGCAAACAAATAGATGACATAATAAAGAAAAATATTCCGACACTTCTAAGTACAGCAAGAAAATGCTCATTTACCAAACAAAAATGAGATTAAGGATAAAGGAATAGTGAACTACTTGAAGAAACCAAGTAGTTTTATTATTTTATTTATTATTCAGCTCTGTGGTCTTTTCTTAGATTGTTTTGGTAAATTACAAAAAACCACATCATGGTAGGGCTTTTTTAGGAATATAAGACATCTAGCACTTGAAAACATATTTTGCAGATCAAACCAGAGCTAAAATGGCAACATAACTAGTTACGTTACTCCATATTTCTAAGTAAACAACATGCAACCTGTAACAATTGTTAAAGGTAATAATATGAGCCTTGATGAGAGTGGGTTCAACCAAAGTCTTTTTTTTTTTATCTTGTAACTCCTGCGCAAACTTTCTTTAGTTGGTTCAATTGTCACACTGCATCTGAATATGGTTCCTTATTTACTCTTGGTGGTTGTTCAAATGCATAATGGTGATTCTTTTTTATAGCGTCAGACTTTTCCTATAAAAAGTTTTTTGTTGCAATGATGGTTTAAGAGGCAGTCACTCTCACTAGCTTGTTATGCATCAGTTTTTTTCAGTTGGTTCGGAAAGTTTGATTTAGAAAGAAGTGAGTTTGTATAGTCCCTGAAACTGTTCTTTTAGCATTTTATGTATTCATTTCTTCTGTGGTAAGCAGTATCTATACCTGTTGCTGCAAATTAGGATAATCCACCCTCAAATGCATTCTGAAAACCTTGATTTCCCTCGCCTCTATCCCTACTTGATTCTTTATCCTCACTTCCTTCCCTCCCCCCTTCTTACTATGCCTTGCTCTTTCCCTCCGATCTCGACTGAACAGTATGGTCTTTGACTGAGTCTTAATCTTCATTACAGGGCATTAGGCCACTGGGGAGGCCCTGTCTCGTCTCCCCACAGCGCAGCCTGGCACTGTCCCACCACGGCACAGCACAGACACCCTGCCAACCCCCCTCGCCCCCCACTGGCTTCACCTTGGTCGCCCCTTCGCTCAAATGAACTGTTAAATAAACGGCAGGCCTTAATCCACATGAAGGAGCGGGAGTGGAGGTGGTGGAGTAGGTGGCAAGGCTGGTCTGGCGAAACAATAGAGCTGGCCCTGGACGCCTCCTTTTAAAGAAACCATCAATCATACTCACCATGAGATTTCATTTTCTTTCTTTCTTTTTTTTGATGTAGATTTTATCATTAATGACTAAATCTCAAGGAATCAGAGTGGCAGTAATCTGAGGCATGTGGCTCGGCACTCATATGCAGAGTGTAAGCATGGCCTAGCATCTGATGATGTGGGTGCGCTTGCTTTCAACATGTGTGTTGTCTTCAAAAACTATTTTGTCTTACACCAGCTTCCTTTCTCTGCATTTGACTTTTAAGTCAAATGTAACTTTTAAGGTTTGATGCCCCATTTAATTACTTTTTTCAAACATTTTTAACAGATTACACAAAAACCGTAACACACGGCCAAATCAGCGTATGACTCCTTCACTGAGATTTCTAACAAGGACAGTTGACTTGCTGTGAATTAGATAATTAAAGAGGATGGCTAATTGAGTAAACAAGCATCGGGCCGTCACCCCTAATTAGGTGATTACAAGGAAGAGCACACTCAGCCTGCACATTGCTAATTAACACACACACATACAGACACGTGTGAGGACATGGAGAATTATCTGTTAGAGAAACAATGATTAGGCTGAGTGGGGGATCCCAGGAGAGGCAGGCAATGAGAGGGGATCACACACACACACGCACGGCATCATCCCGAGAGAGGGGTTTTCTGTGTCTTAGTACTAATTCATAGTGTGTAATCCCTTTATTCAGCTAACAACATTGAAACTGATGGGAACTATTCACTGCAGATGGGAACTGTTCACAGAGAGTGACCTGCACACTGCTAATACAAACCCTCATAGGCAACGTCTGTGGCCCTCATACTAAACAATACAGATATGTTAAGCAGAAGCATTTATACTTCCTTATTTTTTCAGTGGTGATTAAGGTGACTCAAAAAAAGTACAATAATCCTATCAAACAATTGCTTATATTTACATATTTAGTCGTGTGTCTTAGGTCAGTACCTCAGCCTATTTCATTTTTCCACACTTCATAGGAATACACTATACACTTGCAGTCAAGCCTGCTCTAATCTCAGCTGTGACATTTCAGATCAGGACACTCATATGAGGATATTATCATAGAAAGTGTTTCCCCAGGGAGAATTATCCAGAACATTAACCAAGGAGTCAAAGAAATTATTTCACCCCAGTTCTCCTTAGGGAATCTAACATCATGTATTTCACATGATTCATTCTAATATAAACTCTATCTAGTCAACTGTTTATTTTGATATTAATGACTGGAGTGAAAAGAGATTCTGCCATGAAAATACAAAAAGGTTGGTCTGCCATTGAAACAGTACCAAATTCAAAATTGGTTCTTTGGGTCCAAAAGCTAAATTAATTTAACTCAAAAAGTGATTATTACATTTTCCATAACTCATTTTCATTCAGCTGTTTTTCATTAATGCACTAGGTCAGATGTAATATTTTTCCTGGGTGCACAGGATTTGCACAGCAGCGCACAAAAGCAGATCAGCTTGGCTTAAAATCTACTTACAATGGAGGAAAAAAAATGCATTAATTAAGAATCGCTCCGGGGACGAAGTCTAATTATTTTTGGAGCAGAAAAAAATTTCCACGTTGGTCAGGATAACTGTGGTGTGGTGTTATCTGCTAACAACAAGACCAGCCTTTCTACTTCCCTACTGGTACCATTGTGAGGCTTATTTAAGATCCCCAGCTAATGGGCATACCTGCCTGACAAACATGACTTCTTAGCAGGTGACTCCTGTCAAGTATGTCTGAAATAACAGGTAAATGAATTAGCACTAAAATGGACTTAGGGGTAACAGGCAGGGGTGCCCATTATTACCGCTTCTAATCACTAAAGAGATGCCATTCACTTGCCTTAAGAAGGCAGCATTTTTCACCTCTTGCTGGCCACTGGTCCCCTCAGAGCCACAACACATTTCTAATGGAAGGCTCTCTGCTTGAGCTCCAACCTCCCGAAAGCCCCCAACCATTTCTTTCTTTCGCTCCCTTTTCTCTCCTCCACCCACACCCCGCTCCCCACACCACCACCCGTTTCTCTCCTGTAAGATTATCAGTTTTGATTACCGCCGGCAACAGGCTCTTACCAGCAGTCGGAAGCGGCGTCTCACAGACCTGAAAGGCCCTCAGCAGGTTGCAAGAAGCTTTTGAAATTATGGGGCTGGGCTCAGAGGGAAAAGTGCTCTGCACGCCGCTTCGCGGCCATTTAATCAACTCCTGACTTTTGATAGTCAAATAATGGCTAATTACAGTAGCACCTGCCCACAGGGTTAAAGGGAGGAACATATTTCATGAGTGAAAGTGAGGAAAGAGACAGAAAGAAAACGACCAGCAAATGAAAGAGAGTGAGGAGTAAAGAAAGATGTAGAATGTGTATTATTAGCTTCATGTCTTACTGATTGGGTGCATTGAATCACTATACCTAGGGATGCGCTTCTGTGCCACCATGTTTTCTTCTTTATTAGATGTTGTTTTTCTCAGATATAACACACGAATGACACCAGTGGCGGAGGCTGAACGGAGATGGCAAAAAATAAGATTGGCTTTGATTATTAGTTTGTATTTGGGTAAAGAATGGTTATCTGAGTGTCATGTTTCTTTTTTGAGCACTGTAATAAGCACTGTGGTTTGTGCGTCTTTAAGAAGACAAATATTCTCAGAAGATTGAAAGGCAAGACAATATTAACTTACATACAGTAGCTCAGCTGACAAAATAATTTTTTTTCATGCATAGAAATAGTAACTAAATGAACAGAATACATTTCTAATTAATAACTACATGACATTGCTCGCATGTCACACCTCCTTTAAATTGTCAGTCTATCTCTGTCTCCTTCTCCAAATCTCCAGGGAGGCAGTTAGAGAGATAATGAACGAAGAAGAATGGGGCTATTAAAGGGACAATTTGATAGTTCACACACCGTGTCCAGCGTCCTAAAACACGATGCGGTTGATAGAGCACACCCAAACACCTCCCTAAACGCACACTCACACAGCCTAGCTGGGGTGACAGATCAAAGCATATTAAAAATGACCTATGTGTCAGTGCATTGATTTAAGACCAGGTGGCACCCATACATGCAGGCTGAGCTGCTTGTTTGCTTTTTACCCCCTCCTTCTCTCTCTCTCTCTCTCTCTCTCTCTCTCTCCTTCTTCCTCCTTTCTTGTGACCAGCGACAACTTAGTCCTGGCACTCTATTGTTCAGGCACAAAGGCTATGTAAAGACACGTCAGCGATTACAAAGCTGCAATGGCACAGCTCAATTACTCAAACACTGGTGTGTACCACGTTGGGATACATGTGTTTGTAGGTGAATGTTTCTGTGTGAGTGTGTGTCACACTTAGTGTGAGTCTGTATACTCACAGTAAGTGTGTAGCCCCTGTGAGATATTAACAGGGTTGTGGCTGTGTCAGCAGCGCTGCACTGTGTTTTTAGTCTTTCATGTTCCATTTATCTGACCTCTGACCCTCAAGCACACATCAGCTTCACTTCTGCCTCCATACACACCTCAGCACCTTCACACAAAAACTCTCTCACATGCACATACCCACACACTTCACATACAACATAGTAATCCATTTCTCTCTCTGACTATCTCCCTTTTTGTTCTATTAGAAACCATATTTGCCCCATCCAATCAGTTTGATTAATCAGACGCCAGACCACCAGCTTACAATCAGATGACCAGAGCATTCTACCCTTCTGCGCACATAAACACTCCCACATACAGACACAAAGAGACACACTTACGCTTGTGGGGAAGTATTTCCCCATAGACATCCTCTGTGTGACAGCACCATAAACTAGCCATTTATCAAAGTGTCCCCTCAGTGCATGCACATACAAAAGCATGCACAGACACACACAGATTAGAGAAATAGTCCCAGAGCATTGTCTAAGTGGTGGAAAAAGCTATTTGGTTGTAACAAATCACCAATTTGTTCACACAACAATGCATACTCTGCAGCTTAATATCTAATGTCTTATTTTATTAAGCTAAGATAAAGGTGAGTTTTCACTTAATATAATTTCTCATATTTTAGTGGTATTATATTCAAAAATAGCATGACTATGAATAGTAATATTATTAACATAATGTGATTTTGTTTTATGAATTTGTATTGTCTAAAATAATGTAAGTTATGAGTAATAACATGAATTCTGTTCATATTACATGAAGAATCCTGTTGATACAACGTATTTATAATGTAATATTTTGAAAAAAATCTAAATGTAAAAAAATGTAAAATATTATTAAATTAATATTTTTAACCAGCATATTTCTCATAAATGAAGTAAGATTAAGTTTATTTTAGATTTTAGATTTTTAGATAATACATGTGCAAGTGCATATGCCCTAAATTTTTAACGGTACATTTTTTTGTATGCGACAGTGGTTGCTTGTGTTTTTGAGTTTGTTGCCCTTTATGTAGTAGTCACATAATTTCGAGGCTTGGGTAATGCAGAGCCCCTGCCGTCCTTTATGACACATGGGTCAATACTAATAATAAAAGAGATATTCATAGACATGGGGGTGAGGAGGCTCTCACTCTAACATATCAGCTCAAGATTTAAAAGCCCTGTTATTTTTCCTCACAGTCTCCCTTCCTCTTTGTATGTCCCTCTCTTTTTATGTCACCTCCCTTCTCTCTCTTCTCCCCATCAATCTTTCAGCCTTGTTACACAAAGTGAAGGCAGCAGGGGAAACAAAAAGCTTAACGACAAAACCAGTGTTTTGTAGGGCGAGGATTCTGCCAGTAGCTAAGCACATAGCATCATACACACATTTAGAAAAAAGGATCACATTTTCTCCACAGTAGTTCAATCTCTCCTTTCCAGCTTCTGTCCAAGGTAGCCACACTAGCCTTGTAGGCGGGTTTGTAGCAGCTCATTGAAGCCTTTTTTATTGCTGGCCTATGTTCCACAGGGCACTCTGTGTCAGTAATCAGGATATGGGGGTTATCCTGGCTGACCTATGTATTGAGCCTGCTAGCACAGCCATTTCCAGTTTTAACAAAAGTTAAAAGCACAGACTCTCACTGTGAAGGAAAGAGAGTGAATGGACTGTTGCCCTTAAACAACATGGCAGGCCAGGAATGAAATGGCAGTCTGTCTAACCTGGCATCGAATGTTTGAGCAAATGTTGTTCAAAATTTTAAAGAGGCACAGTCAATATAATAACCATACAGAGGTTACATAACTTGCAACAGTCTTCTTGTGGCAGAGTAGTGATTAGATAGTCTATGTAAAATCCAATGGGTCAAATCAACCAAAAAATAACATTTTCAGAATAGTTTTTTTTTTTACTTCAGAATTTGATTATCAACACAACACAATACCAAACAAGCAGAAGCAGTTTCCAGACAATCCAGAGTAAATGGGACATTTTTCCTGCAAGGACACATTGCTCTTGACTTTTGAACACAGATATTTCATTTTTCAAAACTAAGCAAATAAAAACTATCTGTTACTAATTAGATACTCGTTGGATGACTGGCTCTTTAACATGTAATATACTGTATATTGTGTATTTCTACTAGTAACTTAACCCTTGACCTTGGTGCTGCTACTGCAGTTTTTTTTCAAAATGTCAATCAGTGTTAATCAAAAAAAAAAACCCTTAAGACGGCTGCTGGAGAAGAGAACAAGATGGCAGTTGATTGTTTTCCAAAGGAATCAGCTGGGTCTGACCTTCTGGCCTGAGCCATCTTTTGAAGGGCTGAGACTTTATTTGTTTTGTCCCTATAACAACAGAATATCCCAGGCGCTGCAGTGCCCATGCACCCTTGTATTGTCACAAACAACTAGACTCACTTTTCCTCTCCTTGTCTCTGTGGCATGGAAAAAAAGCCCTAGGCTTTTAACACAATCACAGGAGGCAATGCTGAGGTATGTGTGTGCTGTGATAAGACAGAGCGATGGGAGACAGATATGGGAAGGGCAGCGGTGGTCACGCACTCATACACAGGAACACACACACACTGCCACAGCTAGTGCAAAGCACGGCCAAGCAGCATTATGCTGAAATTAATAATGCTGAAAAATATTTTCAGCCAGAATATTTACGATTCTTATATTATATTTGCTCAAAGATAATCACTGACAGAGAGAGACAAAAGGTTCATATACACAACTTTCCCTTTTGTTTGTGTGCACTTGTTTGTATGTTCTGTGGATACAGTGGCATTATTTGAATGTCCAGCTGTGTGCAGGCGCCCCCTATTGCTTATTACTTTTCACTTTCTCACTCTGCAGAAAGCAAAGAAGGGAAAAGTTGCACATGTGAACACTCATGCATATGGATTTACCTACAGTAACAGCATGTAGGAGCAGTGATGTTATCATAGCCGCATAACTGACCATACATTGATCAGATAGGCCACAACAGATTATTTTTTATCACAATCATACTTTATAGTGAAACAAAGTTGCTTAGCTTAATAGCTCACTGCATCACTTCCTTTTCCTGCAGCACATACACATAACTCTCACCCATCAATCCCAGCGTGACCCCGTTTCAAATTCATTAACAAGGCTTCAGAACTTGCAGACACAGCAATCACCGCGAGCAAAATAAATTCCTGCACCGGAGGATAGAGAGCGTGTGTGTGTGTGTGTGTGTGTGTGTGTGTGTGTGTGTGTGTGTGTGTGTGTGTGTGTGTGTGTGTGTGTG
>JAUYWH010000025.1:8757528-8782136 GCA_034779795.1 Ctenopoma multispine | reverse complement strand
CTCTCTCTCTCTCTCTCTCTCTCTCTCTCTCTCTCTCTCTCTCTCTCTCTCTCTCTCTCTCTCTCTCTCGCACGCACGCACGCACGCACACACACAGGCCTCAATGTAGTCAGATTCATATAGGCCCCCCACTCTGATGGCCAGGGGCAGTTCTGTTGGTTTGGATGTATTTTGACTGGGGCTTCCTGCCCGATTTTGTCTTAATGTTGTTCCACACTGTATCTGATGGCCTTAACACACATGTGGTTTTTATGTCTCACATACAAACACACAGCTCAATCCTTGTATATGCGTCCTCCAAGAATTGCACTGCAGATGTATGTCTTTATATTGGACACCAAAAGACATTCCGCTTTCATATCTGTGCTATATGAGCATAGGTTGATTTAGCAACTGTGACATCACCACTAGGTGTCTGACGGGATGTTTTAATATTTGAATTTTGTTTCTCCCAAGCCCCAGTTGCAAACCGACTACTAGGCATTTTTGGCACACAATGCGCAGTCACACAGAACACTGGCCCAGAAAGCATTTTTCCCATACACAGTCATAAGAAAAGGAGCTACTGTCGTTTTGTGAGCTCTACAAACCCCACCCCAATCCTCCGTAATTAGAATTTTATCTGTAAGGTCCAAAAAAATATGAAATGTATAAAACAACAGAATTGATTAAATTGTAAAGAAATGATAAAATTGTTCATCTCAACTCATGGCTTAGTATAATGTATATAACAAATCAATGTATATATTAGAATTATTATGCAGTTCATTTTTGCAAATTCTTTTTCTACACTTTAATAGTGTCACTTTTTTAGTGTCAGTGCCAGTTAGAATCCTACACTGGCATCAGTGTTTTAAGTCAGTGGTTGCTGCTGATTGGTGATCTTCATCAAAGGTTTTATGTGGAGCTTTTGTGTTTTATTTTTGTAAATTCTGAATCTAGCAGGCAGTTTCACCATTTATTGTACGTTATATACTGTATGATCTCCTTTTTGGATTTTATTTTCCTTGCACATAAGTTATGATCCAACTTTGTATGTTAAATTGAACTACACAAAGAAATCCGTGGAGTCAATCAGTAGTGAAGTGACAAGACAATAAGAATTAGTAAATCAGGGAAATCCTTTAGCCAAGCAAACACAAGATTGATACAGACAGTAGGAGGAAGAGAGAGGAGCAGTGACATATTGTATCAGCCTCCCTTTGTGCAACATAGAACTAAATATGGCACTTTGTCCCCCTGACCCTATCTTATAAGAGAAAAGGAAGAGAAAGAGAAGGAGACAGAGAGAATGCTTGGTAGTGACCCACCTCGACCCTGCCAGCTCTTCCTGACCTCCCCTGTAGCCCCATGCTGCTTAATTCTCCCTAATTACATTCCTCACTGACAGAAAGTTGGCCCCTGACCACCCTTACGAAAGGCACAGGTAGCAAAGCCCGCCATAGCATGCCTGGTTCACGGGGAGGATCCATCCACTGTAGAGGTGAATGCACAGAGGGATAACTGGTGATGACAAATTAATTAATGCAAGTGTAAGCGAAAACACACACAGTCATGTCTAGGTGTGTGTAACTGCTGTGCATTTGGTCTGACTTACATTGACTGGTGTATCCAGTGAGTTCTGTGGCACACTGATATGACAGGCAGTGATGGATGGTGTTTAGTGTTAGACTCAGCAGTAGGTGGGGAAGAGGGGGGAAACTTGCTCCACATTCACTTTTTAGAGATTGTGTGAATCTGTAGTTGAAGGCCTGAGGAAAGAAAGTGAACATGTTAATATAACTGCATATTGGAAACAGCATAAATAAGCCAAAATTAAACCCTTCTAAAGTGGACGTGAAACAGCCGTTTAGCATTAACAAAGTTTTTTGTATAAAAAAAAAAAAAAAGGAAAATTGTCTGCGTCTCTGTCTCTTTGTTTTTATCGGGCTGTGCAGTCTCAGGGCAGTGCATGGTTCAGCTGCATGGGATAGGGTTACAGGAGTTCACCTGCATTTGTCTTTACAATGTAATTAAGGGATTTTTGGGGCCTACAGCTTCAGAATGACAAACTCCTCTCGCTTGGAGAGCTGGAAGCTTGATAGCAAATCTATTAGCAATCAATTCGGGAAAGTTAATACATTTTGCAACTGACTTATAGGCTGCTTCTTTTGAGGGAACCGGAACTCTCATTAGCTTCTGCAAGTGTTTATCATGGGGAACCTGGTGTTGCCATCGGGCTGTATACTGTTATTGGGCTTACTGCTCAATTGGCCACACAAATGGATCTCAGACTATTAACCAAAGTTCAGATGTCACCTCTGAAAGAGTGGATTGTGGCAGAAAACCTGTGCATCCCCCTGGTAATCACCAAGCTTTAACCTAATACAGCACTGTAGGCCTGCATTTGATATTCCATAAACATAATGGTCTCATGTGACTGTGTAGATAAATATCATGGACTTAGCCTGAGGGAGAGAAAGGGGGGACGTTCCATTTTTTTATATCACATAATACAGCTCTTGTGTTCCCACAGAATACAAGGGGGCCTTCTCTTGGCCCCCTCTGCTAAATCCCTCAGCTATCTTTCAAACAGTGATAGTTACGGAAATTAGCAGCACAGAAATCCATAAGCGTCCATCATCATTCGGCTTATTACCGTCTTTGAGAGGTTATGAGGGGAGGACAGAAGGCCTAGAGCACCGTAGAGGCTCGGCTGAGATGCTACCTTCACGAAACACATGCACTTGCACAAGGGCACGTGTATTCAAACTGACATGCACGTAGACGCATGAAAAAACACACTGATGCATGCAAATGGACACATAGCGTTGAGAATATCTCACTTTTTACTGGCACTGGTGTTACTGTCAGACTTTGCATTTCAGCTCCAAAGGGACTTCCAAAACTCAGAGTTTTCTGCCAGCAGGAGGTGTAATGATTCATCTGTATTGTGACAGAAAAGAGCCTGACTTAATGTATGAATGGAGGTCTGAGGTACCTTTACAGTGATACACCACACCAATCATACACATGACTCTCTTGTCCACGGTCCAGACCAAAAACAAGTACAGAAAACAATGCTTGAGCTGCATTACCAGTATTATCAGTACTGTTGAAAATGAAAATGAAAATATCTACAGTTACATCACAAAATCACAACTTTACTTGCAAACCTGCCCCAAAAAAGACTTTGTTTCCTTGCAGGTAAATTCATAATAATCTCATTATTACTGAAATTATCTACAAGATCTTTTAGATACACTGTAAAAAAAAAGAATTATGGAAATGTACCATAAAAATAGGGATATTTTTAATTTTACAAGCATATACCTGTAACATATAATAAATACATTGTAATGGATGTTCTGTAAAAGTAAAGTTAAAATATGAAATATACTGTATTTTTTTTACATGGTTGTGCTGTTTTATTTGGTTTTGAATGTAAAATTATTATACATCCATGTAAAATACTGACCGTAAAAAAACATTTGAAAGATAAAGGGTCAAAGGTCTGGCAGCACAGTTACAATTATCATTAAATAAACAGCCTTTTTAGTTTTTAGTATTATTTGACAGTTTTTTGCTGTAAATGTTGTAGTGACCAAGGAGAAGTAGCTTCAAGCTAAGAGTTCTATTTTTTTGTTTGTGGTATTTAATTTTACATTTCATCTTGGTTATTTATGCTGTTATTAGACGCAGACATGTTAGACCGTACGTGTAGTTGGCTGCACCATTGGTGGTAAGGTTTTTTTGGTGTGGTAACATGTTGTGTTATGCTCTGCCTGTAGCCAATTAAGTGATATTGAAAAGAAATTACGATTTTCTTTTTGTGTCACCCACATCTTACAACAATATGCTGACAAGTATGTAAGGTGATAGATGATGGTCTGTTAGGAAATTGTGACTTAATAAGTGTAAATTAATGAGGATTTATTTAATTGATAACTGTATGATACTGCTGCATGATATTTATAGATGTTTATGGAATATTTTTATTTACTGTAGTTTAATAGCTGAGAGACATTTTAAGTTGTGGAACTTCAACTTTACTTTGCAGTATTGTTTTTGGTTTTATTGCCTTTTGCTTGTTTTTATAATAGTACAAATCTGTAATTCGACCAAAGGTGAGAGAAAAAACAGTAATTTTCAATAAAAACCTACTGTAAAATAACTTTTTGAAAATAACTGTAATTGAATGGTAACCGTTTGGCAACTTTACTGCCAGTGTTATTTTACGATTGTATTTCTTTACAGTGTAGTATTTGAATTCATAAAATTCCACATTTAATAAATGTGGGTTTCATTAGTCTTGCTCACTATGTGTTCCTTTTGCCTTATTATCATGATCTCATGTAATGAGAAGAGAAACGATACAAAAAGTAAATTATGGGAAGTGTGAGGAAGAAACGGCCACTAGATAACATTACTTACTTTACAAAATATCCATAACAACATTTATCTTTGCGCAAAAGTGTACTGTGAAGCACACACACACACACACACACACACACACACACACACACACACACACACACACACACACACACACACACACACAAAGATTCCCAAGCCCAGCAGAATTTCCATATTATAGAACCCAATATTACACCTTCATCTCATTTCAGCTTATGGAGCATGCATGTGTCAATGTTTGTGTGTCTATCTCTGTGTCATTCTGTGTGTGTGAGTGTGTGTGTGTGTGTGTGGGTGTGTGTGTGTGTGTGGGTGTGTGCGCGCGTGCATGTGTGTGTGGTTTGTTGGGGTTGTGGGGGGATAATAAATGGCAACAGACATGGACATCGATTTCAGTAATAACACGGAGAGCAGAGCAGAGGCAGTGGCAGACGTCAGCCTGAGGTCCATCCATCTATGAAACAGGACATGCCAGTAATAGGAAAACACCACACACCGTTATGGCCAGGGGCAAAGCAAACAGGCAACTTATCACAGCACTGAACTTTGATGCTTCGTCGCACGCAGGGGAGAAAATATATATAATTCCATTATTTCTTCACAGATGATGAGACACAGGCTGGTGTGTGTGTTTAGTGTGGGGGGATGTTGTACCTTTATGAACTAAAAAGAAATGTGTACATATCCACACACACAAAAGAATATACTGTTTCTGCTGACTTGGGAAATGCACTTGTTTATTTATTGAATTATTATAATTCCCCTTTTCCCAAGAAAGGTTTGTTCTCTGGGGGCATGGCCAGTTGACTGGTATGAGTGTTTGAGCATCCATGAGCTGGAGTATACCTTATAACTCTTTGTAATAGTACCTTAATGCACATGTCATTTAGCTAGATTGTGCATTTATTTTCAAGCTTGTTGAATAAATCAGAACAAAACCCCCTTCCATCTAAAGATGAGAACACAAGGCTTTGAAGCACCAGGCATACTACTGGATGCCAAACAGACCATGTAGAAAACCACGTCAAACCACATCTTACTGCTCCATAAACTAGAGCTTGGTTGAAAATCAAACAAGAAGTGTCAGTTTGCCTGCCGACCTAGCTGGAGTTGGCAACTTCTGTGTCCAAAAAAACAGTCCCGAATTATAGTTAATCAAAGCCTGAAGCTTTTATTGCACTAACTACATGAAAAACCTATCACTCTACTGTATAGAAGTAATAAAAATATAATTAACCTGTAAAAAGCATTATATTTACATGATGTCATATCAATCACAACTGCCATACTTGTGATATTACTGTGGTGGTTATAGATTGTTTTGATGAACATTTAGACATGTTTGAAGGTACTGTGTAGCAAACGTGTATGAACAATTTAACAAATATTTTCGTTTCACTTTCTAAGTCATCAGTGGATTCCCAGATGTTCTAACCATGCCACACACAAAAATACACACACCTTCTGTATAATGAAAAGCAGATCAGTGCTTAAACAAGTCCTGTTCTGTTACAGCCTGTCACTCACTCTCATACATTAGACCCTCAACATCTTCTGTTTCATTCTTTCACCCCTGCTGTCTTGGTTTTTTTCCTGATAGCCTCTTCCTCTGTTTCCCCATCACTTTTTGTGTGGATTCAGAGAAACAGTAAGATGTCACTGTCACTTGCTATAAATTGATTTGTGAAACATTCTTCTGAATACACAGATCTCTTGTTAGGTCACCAGCTAGAACTCTCCTCAGGCTGGTGTATGGTCAGGCTGATGTATTTACCCACACATATGTTCTGTAACATTTGTGTTTCAGTGTAAAAATACCTAGATAACTTCCTCTTTGTTATCCAGTCTCCCTCCCCTATATCTTCCCAGCAGTAAACCAATAAAAAGTGCTGATTCAAGCTGAGAGGGAGAGGGAGAAAGAGCATGACGATGAGTGGTAGGGTAAGGGGATCAGTGAATGGTGTGAAAAGTATTAACTGCCAGTAATAATTGGAAGCGGGCCTAGAGAATCCAAATATAATCTTACAGCAGGAACACTTGTAATACATTGGTTCTGGAGATGAGCCCAGAACACACACACACACACAGACACACACACAGACACAAACACACAGTGGTGGTTTTTCCTGGTTTCCTAAAACATGAGAAGATGTTATGCAAGATGCTGACAGTGCTTACAGATGCAATGGCTATTGCCCCTTGTTAAAACTTTTGGTCAAGAGAAACATGGCTCATATTTTATCTGGCACGCTATAGAAATCTTCTTCTGCTTCATTCTTCCTGCCCCTAGCTATACACCATCACAACTCATTATCTGGACGAAAAGCGACGAAAAGCTCCAAAAAAAAGCATTTCCCAAATGTGTAATGTTAAATCTCCACCTAGGATGTTTTCTGTGTATCAGATTACCACCAGTATTAATCTGACAGTAATTGTCTAGATAATTGATTTTTGTCTATAAAACGTCATAAAATAATTTGACAAATAGTTCAATAGACACTGTTTGTCTGCTTAGAAATTTACGTTTATTGATATTTGTCGCTGCTTAGTTTTCTCAAGCTGATAGAGGAAGGGATGCTAAAAATAGTTTTGGTTTCTTGTAGTGTAAGATAAACATTGTAAAGGGTTTATTCAAAAAACATTAACTCTATTGTAACTGAGAGTGTCTTTGCTGCACCCTGGCAGGTGCCTGCAGCGACTTGTCAGTAACTGTGAGGAGGAAGCCGATGGTTGGCCCACACATTCCAGTGGCTGGCCTGCCTTAGGTCCTTTGGCCCACGCTTTATGGCCCACCACAGAAATGCCAGCCTTGCTCTCTTTGTAACTCTTTCTTTCACACACATGCACACACACAGCTGTTGAGCCTAACTCTCCACCAGTATTATATTTTTAGCCGTTACTGTTTTGAAAACCCCATTTAGTGCCCATTTTTGCCTTCTGGCAAGAGTTAAAAGTTTATTTTAGGAGAGCTCGTATTTCTAGTCCTGGGAAGCAGGTACCGCCATCGTTTTGTGGCTTTTGCTACATGGTGGCAAGGAAAAGTGTCTTAATCAAGTCAACCTTTTTTGTCTTCTCTACACGTTGCAATGTTTTTTTCCTCCTCTGAGAGTTTCTGGGAATTTCTCTCCAACAAAGCAAGTCTGTGGTTTGCGAGGTGTTCCAATTTTAATCTGTTTTCCTGCTAAGAGTGGACTACAACATTTTTTTAAATCGTTGCACTTTTTCTCATTCACTGACTATGGAACATGCTGTCAGTGAATGTCACTTTTAAACATTGATTCTGGAGAATTATCCTATATGGTGTATGTGTGTGCCTTAACACCCACATATGTGTTTGTGTGTGTGCGCGCACATGTAAGGCAGGATGCTGCTGGTCTTGCTAGGCCTGCTCTTTGTCACAGTAATTCCCCCAAATGAGGAGGTGGACTGAGTCTCCCTCCTTTACTGCTTCCATTTGCAGACCCTGTATCAGATGCCCTGCTGTCTACACACCAGCCACAAGCACCTCATTTTAAGACAGACCCATCGAGCATAGTCTGACCAGCTTGGCCCAGCTGCCATTTAGGTGGACAGTTGTCCCCAGGTCTGCAGGCTGCAGAAGGAGTGAACTCATTCCTGTTCAATCAGTAGATGTTTATTGAATTACCTTCTGTTTTTTCAAGCAAAAGGAGGAGTGTAGCATAACAATAGAGAAATGTTTACATTTAGTCTCCCCTCCTGCTTTGCTACGCCAAGTACCCTTGACTCTAGGCTTTTCCCAAGAATGTGGAATTCCTCCTTTTCCTCCTCCTCCGCATGAACCCGTTTCCAGTTTTTGCAAGTGCTACACTAAATCCTCTCAAACACCTGCCGTTTATTTTTCTCTCATGTTGTTTTCTATGGTATTCTCTTCTCCGCACTTTTCTTCTCTTTTTCTCCCACGTCTGAATCCAGCTGATTATTTTCTCTGCATTTCCCATGACACCTTGTTCCTCCTTGGAGATACTTGTCGGCTCTTGTATGTTTATCTGAGGGACAGCGACTTTCAATAAACGTGGCCCCTGGTCGCTGCGCACACACATTCATACGTACTGATTCACATGTCTTCTTCATTTCTTCCTACAGACTGAAAGGCCTTGATAATTAATCTAAGATAAACATACAGCCTCACACATACACATGTGTTATGCAGAAGTACCCTGTAGGAAAATAATCACAGAATAATCAGAGAATGCGAGTTTAAAGTAACGTAAGATCCTGCCACCGTGTACTTTGGATGGGAAAATGTATTGAAGCGATCTGCAGGACAAACACTGGTGTCTGTTCTATAGACAGACAAGGCTGCAAGGTGATAGCAGCCACCACATATCCTGTTACCTCGCATGTTCTGTGTTTGCATGAGGTGGACTCTCAAACAGCTAAGAAAAAAGGTTAAAGGTTATTGGATAAAACAAACAGTGAAGGACACCAGAGTTAATCAGAACTAGAAAACAGTGTTTAGTGTGAATTTAGATTTTTTCATGAACATAAATGCAGAGCTAAGGACAGGTCACACAGGTGACTACAGGGGTAAAAGGCCATCTCAGGGGAGGAGATCAGACTTCACATGCACATACACACTACCTGAACAGAGAACAAGCCACATCTGTGAACTGTGAACGAGGCATAGCAGGAGGGAAAGAGGGGCAGAGACAGAACGAGAGAAAGAAAGCTGAGCCGGTGGACCACACAGATAAAAGAGTGTGCTCTGTTCTTTTTCCTCATGAAGGAACCTGAAGGAGGAAACTCCACCTCTGGGATTAAGGCTTGTGTTTCCCCAATTTACTGCTATGACTGCCATGGACAATATATTTCTGTTCTGCTCGTCTTGTATCTCCTCTTCTCTTCAGCTCTCCTCCTCCTGTCCTATCCTTGTCCATTCCTCATTTTTTGTTTTATTCACCTTAATTGTGTCCTTTATAGTCCTTCTGACAAATTATATATTATAATATTTATATATACTATCTCACTAAACCAAAAACATTCACTACAACACATTATTTGTCTAAAATGTAAATCAACTTAGTACCAAGGCAGTTAAATGGGAGCTAAAAATTATTTCATGTGCTCTAGCACCTGTTCTCAAATACACATTGTTTGTATTACACAGTGAGTAGAACAGATAAACTGTACTGGGATGCTGTATGGAATAGCCGTGACATGAGGGCATGCTCTGGTGGCATTATCAAATTTGCTGTGTCCTGCCCCTGAACCACCCTACCCAACCACATGAAAGACCTAGAGGAGGAGACGAAAGGTCGACACAAACATAGACACACACACACACTAAACCTCACAAGGGGATGCTCTGCACATTCCCCCTAATTGCTTGTTTCAAGTGGAGACTGATTGTGGAAAATTATACCCTTTGCATTTTCTTCTGTGCTCCCCCTCTGTTTTTTTCTTCTTCTGTTTCTTTGTGTCTGCATATGCATACATGTCAGGCGACCAAATGCACAGTATGTGTCATAAGGTGTGTACTTATGCGCTGTGTGTGCATGTGTCTGCATGCGCTGTGCGTGCACTGTGTGTAACATCCATGTGCGCTGCTGTCCATGTGCTTGATAGATTTCTGTACATTTACTTCAAAGCTGGTGAGTACATGTACATAGATCTACGATTTTCTTCTACCTGTCCTTCACTGCTCCCTCCGTCTCTCTAGCACACTTCCCAGCTCTCCACTTTCACATGTGTGGCTTCTTTACCATGAGCCCTGCCAGCCTCACTAATACAGTATACGCATGGGCCAAGAGCAACGTATGGGTCTAGGAAACCCACTTAGTGTGTGTGCTTGTGTGTGTTTATGTGTTTATGTGAGGCTGTGAACTAGGTACTTCTGGCCACAAGGTGGGCTTTGCAGGAGAGGTTGTGGTGGTCCCAGTACTGTAAGTACATAAGTGAGGAAATGAATTAAGTGGACTTGGGAGAAAAGGTGTGCAGGCTGTGTATTTGGATGTGGCTCCTACTATACATTTAAATTAAACTTATTCATGTAAAGTTACTGTAGTGCAGAAAATATTTCATTGCTACAGCACACAATTCTCAAAACAGCAGCTCATAAAGTGATAACAGGAGAGTTAATACATTTGTATGAATGGAAATGGATCACTTAAAAGTGCACACACATGCACACAGTCTGGTCTGAGGAGCCTCAACTTCTTCTAACAAGGCCTCTCTTACAGTATATTCAGCCTGGCCTGTCTGGTGCATTAAAGGGGCCAAGTAAATCTGTCATTTTAGCCCCTAAACATTCAGTCACCCGCACACACACACACACACACACACACACACACACACACACTCAGAGTCTAGCAGCTGGAAAGAATTAGTCTGTCTCTCCCTCTCTTTCTCTCCATACACCAGAGATGATAACCTCCACCACTCGCCCTCTGTGATTGGAGAACCATTTATTTTAGCCATTAACAACATATCTGTTGGCCCCTAAGCTAATAGTTGAGAAGACAGAGAACCTTTAGTGTTTGGTTGAAAGGCAAGAGTTGTCTGATGTCTGGGAGTTTTGCTACTGTATCGTTCAGTGGACGTGCGTGTGTGGATGCATGTGTTAAAATATGTATGCTGAAAACAGTCTTCATCCCTAAATTCAAACATGCTCATTCTAAAAGTGCCTTTCACCTCAGTGTAGTCAAAACTAAACTTCTGGCCGTCTAGATTATGATGTCACTGCTGTGTGCATGTGCACAGGTGTGTATATGTGGACTCCTGGTGCCCTTCTGCAAACATGTCAGCCTAATCTGTACTGGCGTCTCAGCTGTTTCACAGATCCCCAGGTTTCAGTAACAAACAGTCCAGTTAGAGGGCTAGTTGTGCCAAGTCTCGCATATATGATACAGAGAAGCTTTGTGTTCACATGGATTTGAACATGAACATGCATGCTAATGAACACAGTGTCTAAAGTGCATATGATTCTGTCTCTCATTTACCCCATAACTTTCCTATTCATCTTTACATAGCTCTTTCTTTGTTTTGCAGTGTGTGATTTGCTTCTTTTACCCTTGTAACAGGATAGATTCTACATACACAGCAGTGGCTGTTTTCATTATTTTTTAATAATCAGAACCTAATTCAATATCAGATCAATATAGCAGAAATGGTACAGTGGTAGAAACATGTTAGGTATATGTTCAGCAGCAGCAGCCAGGACCTGTTAGTCTACTGATCCACTGCTTGAAACTGCTTACACTATATACGGTATTTAGATTTTGAAGTCCAGACTCTCACATTGTGCGCAGATTTAATAGATCACAATTCAACAGTCATACAGCATTAGCTTCAGATTAAATTACCAAATCAGTGACTGCACCCAAAGAGCAATGTGAAATCATATTACTTATTTATAAAACCATGTAAATCATTTCTAAAACTTGAATGGTCAGTTTTAGTGACAGCACACACCCTTAGGAGGTCGCTATGAGCTGTATCATTAGCTCAGCAGAAACTTTAAACCATGTCACACAACTCACTATAAATGTGCATATTTCCCCACCACAAGATGTAATCAGGTAATTTCTGCACCCCTTAGACAGGGATGGTTCAGTCCTGCTTTTCTGTCAATTTCAAAGTGTTCTTGGCTGAGACTCGGTGAAAACAGCAGGTTTATATACTTTGTAAACAGCCTATCAAAGAAATGGTAGATGTCTGCAAAGGAACTTGCTTTGGTGTTCCTGTACCAATGAGCTCAAACTGCTTCCCAAATTCGGTTTTTAAAAAGGATCTGACATCAGATCTGGAGTGAGGATGTTTTGTTCCAAAATGGCAATTTAAGAAAAGTTTTGTGAGCAACCGTAATGTCTTGCTCCTCTGCCCTCCTTGTTCTGATGTGATGTCATTTTCCCTCTGTAACCTAATAACGTGCCTTGATCGTAGATTGCCAGCATTACAGACTGGATGATAATACCTATAAATATACTCAGCAGCAGCAGCCAGGACCTGTGTGTCTATCACTACTCATCTCACCATTTTGGAATTTATGACCTTAAATAGTCATATATGAAGACACTGAAGCACAGACCATGTTAGTCAAAAATTGATTGTGAGTTTACCTGATTTAAATTATAGCTAAAGATTTGTATATAAAATAAAGTTGAAACAGTCTGCTATTGACTTCTCAGATCTACTAATCCTAATCCTAATACTAATCCTATTAGATATGTTTAAATTTAATATTTTCTGTTCCTGTGATTAAATTTGATCTTTACTTGGCAACTGATCATTTCTTAATTTGTTTGGAAGCCCTCATTGTTGAGCTTGGAGGTTCATTGTATTTTCAACACCCATTCATATCATTTTAGTTCCTATATATTCCCTCTGGTGTCCGTTTCTTTCCTGCTCTTCCATGCACAATGAATGAAAGAGGGGCTTTATAACTGTCAATGAAGGTACTAGAGAAAAATGTAATGGGAAAACATGAAAATAAGAATGCTGCCTCCCGAAAACAATGTGTCCATGTGTAAGTGTGTGTGTGTGTGTCTGTGTGAGTGAGAGTGTGTTTGTGTGCGGGTGTGTGTGCACGTGTGTGTGTTAATGTGGCAGGTGCTCTCCTTGGGGAGCTCTCTTGGCTGGAATAGAATTAGGATATGAATATAGCATATGTGTTGTATTGCACCTGCAGAGATTGTCAGAAAGACCACACACACACACACACACACACACACACACACAAACAAAAGCATGCATAAACACAAACAAAGGACAGAGGAAATGTCAGATTCCATTGCACCATGTGACTGCATTTCAATGGCTCTTTGACAAATGACCAAAAACTTCAGTGGGAAACAGTGTTAGAGTACATTATGAAGGTGTCAGTGTTGTTGATGATGTGAAATCCCTGCAACTTTATTTTAACTGGCTCACTACATTTATCTTCTATGTTCTTGTTTGCATTTTTTAACAGGCTTTGGATTTATTTGTACTAAAATGATTCAGTTAATTCAGATGTGCAATTCAAGTAAGGACGCTTCATGATTGATACGCCAGTGTATTTTGTTTAATTGTTAAATTTCTTTAGGTTTTGGACTGTTTTAACTAGCAGCATGAAGACATTCACTTGGACTTTGTAAACCTGTGACATTTTGTAGACAAACCAATAGGTCATTTGGAAAAAAAAGAATCAATAGGTCAATCAATAATCAAAATAATTGTCAATTTCAGCCTTAGTTTATATTTCACTTCATGTTGAACAGCATAAGTACTGTCCCATGAGTACTGTAGTCTATTGCTGCACCACTGTCTGTTATCACAACTGTTTAGACAGTTGGAAAGTAAATAGAGTGCCTTAATGGCTCTGAAATCACACACACACACACACACACACACACAGACACACACACCTTGGTCCTGTTGTCCTCCTCCCAAGGGAGCTGTGGTCTCCATTCTCTCCCACTGGCTGCTGCAATGACTGTGGGGTCAAGGGGTCTTCCAGATAAGACCACAGGGGTTTTGTAAAGGGAAGCTTGACTTTCAGAGCACAGGAAGGAGGGATGAATAACCCGGAGGAAAAAAGGAGAGTAAGGAGTGAGGTCGAATGAAACTCCAAACCACCTGCGCATCTGATAAGGCAGCACACATTAAGGTGAGCGTAAAAGAGAAGGTTAGCAGGGAAATGTCAATAAGCGCCCAGAGGGAAGAGAGTTAGGACCTGGAAAGAGAAAAAATGAGGGAGAAATGTAGTCAGGAAAAGAAAGGAAAACAAAATCTATCAAAGAAAGATCATACATACAAACATTAGAGACTGAGAGGAACAAAGAGAACAGATGAATGAATTCTCAGTGAAAGAAAGACTACAGCTGCAGACCTGAATAGATGATCTTTGACACAACACAATGCTGCTTTGAAATGGAGAAGTTCATAATCATCAGAAAGCACCAAAAAGATTTACACTCACCATGCTCACCAATAGCCTCCTGACTGAAATGTGTTGCAGTTCCTGCTTATTGACGTATTGAGTGGTTATGACAAATGAAGTGTGGGGGACCTCAGGTAGCTCTGTGTGGAACCATTGATTTTCACTGTCCACACAAGGCTGTTGATTGATATGGCAGGACTGGAGTCATTAGATACATTCTCGAACAGCATCTGAATACACACATACCCAGAGGAGTGTGGAATGATTGAGAACAGAAAGAAGAGTGAGGAGGGAGAATAGAGACAAATTATTAGAATTATATTTCTGCCACATCTAAAATGTGACACCTAAATCCAAATAATTATTGCCGGCACGCAGCTACGACTTGCTATGAACATAATTGTAATAGTCTTGTATTGTTGAAAAGTGTGTTGTAAACACTGGAAGTAAAAAGTGAATTAAAGTCCATGATAAAGGTATATAGCAGCTGAACAAAATCGTTTGGCTTGAAGATGTCCTCTCTCTTCAGTTTGGCCTGACCCTGTTGCCCTGTTGCCATAAGCTCAGTATTTATGGAGTTGATGTGAACTCAAGGCCAAGGTGGAGAGCTTATTTTACGGATCTTGCCATAAAACGGTCAGCTTGAAAATATAGAGACTTGACAGGGGGGCTTGATTGCCTTTTGGATCCTATTGCAAATTGGTTGGTTTAACTGGGGATGGATAGGATGTGTTCCCAAGAGAGATACACAGAGGGGAGAAAGACATAGGTAGACCTTAGTATTTTAGGTGTCAGTGTATTTAGTGTCATTACATTTAGTTTTTTCTATTTAGGTTTTGTTTATTTTGAACAACTATGCTTTGTGTCAATAATACAAAGAACTGAACAATCAACATTTATTGATAAATATAATTTTTATTATTGAGTTTTGGAGGTGCATGATCAGTAGATTGTGTTTTGTCTCATTTTCTCATTGTTGAAGGAATTAAGGAAAATAAACTGAAGGCTGCCATATTACACATTTGAAGTGTCTGACTGTAGTTATGTCTAATTTGCTACTTCAAAATGTACTACAGTGTAGCAACAGCATGCCATAACAACATTTACAGTATATTTGAGTTCTTCAAATGATATCTTTCTTTCTAATGAAATGTATTTTGTTTGTATATGTGTGTACATTTTGCTTGTGTCGTGGTTCAGGCACAGCTTTCATCTCTCTGTTACAACGAACAAATTGTCCTTGTGTTGATGTTGACATGACATTTAAATAATGAGAGAACCAGAAGGCCATTTTGGCCACTTACATGGAAAATGTTACCTTTTAAGAGGGATAAGTCAAGATTTGAGATTTTCCTCCTGGAGAGAGCAAGTGTTTACTTATGAAGATGATGTACACTGGAAATGAGCAGAATTAGTGGAAAGTGTTGAAAAGCGCTGCAAAGTTGGAATGTTTGCTTTGTGAATGAGATGAGATTTCTGACTCCATCGTGAAGCCCAGACCTAGCCAGAGCCATAAGACTTCTGAATATGTCTTTGTAAGTGGGTACACACACACACACACACACACACACACACACATAAACCAGATGTCTATTTGGCCTTGCAGATGATCTCTTATTTCATGCAGTATCTCTCTATTTGGGACAGAAACCACCAGTTACGGGACCTCTCATTATATGGATTCCAAAACACACGTTTATATCCCCATTCATATTCATTCTTCTATCTACTTTACTAGGTTTATATTTGTCTAAGCCTTTTATTGTATTAACTCACAATGACTCTTCCATATAATCAAGTCCTCCAAAACTCCCTACAGTCATATCCATGTTACCATGTTATCAGCTTTTCTCTTATTTCCTTGATCAACAAAAGAAATAAAGCATGACCTGAAAGGTGACAAATTACGTGTACATGCACAGGAAAACCTGAGAACATATTACACCTGACAGACTGTGACTCTAACACCTTGTCTTGGGATTATGACATACAGGCCAGAGATGTGTGTGTTAGTGTGTGTCAAGTAACTAAAGTTTAAAAGTTAACAACTCAGTTTTGGGGCTAAGTGACTTAATTTCCCTTCAGCATTGCACACAAACACATGCACAAACCTGAGGTCGCAATCCAAATTCTGTGACTTGTTGGCCTTTCTCCCAAACGAAGCATTCTACGGATCAGTGAGCCCATCAGCCAACTCTCTCCTCCTCTTTGCTCAAATCTCAGCAATTATATTTGACATGTAACATCAATAATCTCATTTATTTTTGTGCCCCCTCCTTCTTCTCTCACCCAGACAACCACGCACACATATTCACTAACACATACAGGGGTCTACTCACTTCCATTCTCTTATCTGTGTCTGCAGGAAATGTGAGCCATGCGGAATTCAATAAAAACAATTTTTTGCACCATTGATCCCACAGCACTTGTTTCTCCCTCCTGTTTTTTTGCTTCTCCTGGCCCTCCTCTATGAAAATGTTATTTCTGGAGGTTTTGTTGTTAAACGATGAAGTAAATGTTAGGAGATGGCTGTGTTTATAAAGAGCAGCAGGGGAAAGACTGTGACAGTTCACGCTGAGATGAAATGAATCGCCAGAGGAGAAACACACCACGTGCACAGAATCTAGTGTGAAGGGGTCACTCACATAGGCCACGTATCATATAATACACACACAAACCACATAGATCTATAGAGTTCATGTGTGTGTGCATGCATGTGTGAGAGACTAAGAGAGACTCTGCGAACATCTGTTTATGCCTGTGTTTTCATGTAGACACTGTTGGCATTGTTTCCACTGAGTAGAGCAGGCTCAGTAGGTGCCACTTTCAGCTCACTCCACTGCAGTGCCCCAGATCAATACAGCTAAAGCCACCCACCTCCACACACTCGGCCTCTGTAATCAGTCCCTACACTGTGTTCTGCTTCACTCCCTTCATCGGCCAGCTTGTTGTTTATCCTATTATAGCCCTAATTGCCATGCTTATGGTAACCTTTCTTCAGCTTGCTACCCCCTGCACTAAACTAATGGGTAATGGCACAGAGGGCTAATGCAACCAAGCTAATTTGCTGGGTTTATAAGCCCACATGGACACCTCACTCTAGCACAATGCCCACGTCCATCATGTTTTTTTTTCTCTTATTTTCTATGTGGCTTTGCTTCCTTCAAAACTAGCTAGCATTAGCACTCAGAATGCTGTGTGGCTTGGAAGCAGGTTGCAGCTAATGAGTTACCTCAGTGCTCTCAGTACGATGGCTTTTTAATTAGTGTCGTGGTGCTAAGTTTCCCACATGGACCCTTCCCAAGCCCCCATTCTTGACATCCATCAACCATTCCTTTTGTTTGCCATTCATTTACATATATGCACCAGCCCCAAATTAACTAGTGGCTCGTTAATTGCATGTGTGGGGAAGTAAATGGATGGTGGTATGGCAGGGTAGAGGTGCAGTAAACATGTTTACCTCCTCAGTACCCCCCAGGACCACAGAGCTCCAGCACACAGGGAGGTCATAGTGAATACGCCCCTCAGGCTCAAAAGATCCATTGTGCAGTTTGGAGTAATTAGTACAACTAATAAGCTCAAGCCCACATTATAAAGGTACATAGTATACATACAAATACATACAGCAGTTGTTTAATCAATTTTATCATTTTTATTGTGGTTACAAAATGTAAAATGTATGTTCATGATGCCTTTAAGAACTAAAATACTGCCAAAATAAATGCAAATAGCTGGGTCTTACAATAACAGAGACTAAGAGTACCTTTCATCTCCTCCGTTAAAATACTTTCTATTGACTTTACAGCGTCTATCAAATTAAGTCTGTTATGCTTGTATTGACTCATTTTGGCTGAACTGATCAATAGCCAGTCAATAATAGATAATCATGTCTAAGTGCTGAGCGATGACCCGTTGCACCGTAAGTGTCCACAGTGTCATTGATCATACTCAAACTGCCTCATAGATCAGTTTGTGGTCAGTGCCATCAGTTTTTCCCCTGTTGTTTGTCGAAATTCTTGTTTCTCCAAATTCAAAATTTTCAGTGAATCTAAATTAAAACTCCATCTGTGGAGATCTGAGGTGATATAACTTAGCTTTGAAAGTTGCTTGACTGCTTGACTGCCACTTGGCCTCAGCATGAAAACTTGTAAATCATCAAAGTTGGAGGTCTGTTATCTGATGTGTTTACATCAGCACAAAAAATTTTCATATGTTCAAAATCAGTCTTTTAAATCATATAGTGGGGGTTCCATGCAGAAGCATGCACATCCACGTGAGCAGCAGTCAATAGTTACTTTTTTCTGTAATACCTGTACACATACACTTAGTTTAAATATAGTGTGTGTATGATATTTCCTTTCAGCCAAAACATATGCTTTTTTAAAAGAATAGCGGTAATATGTTGTGCCCTTTTCCTCTTTATTTTTGCATTTTAGGTCTTGTCCACATGACTGTATTCAACATCCTCACTGTGTGAGGTATATTGTTGTGTTTGTTCCTAATGTTGATTGGCCAATTATGCCTGATTGTGTTCCTTGAGGGAAGCATTCTCCAAGAGTTGTTAGTGAATGGCCAAATTATGCCTTAGCTTTTAATGTGACCATGGGGATCCCAAGACCACTCAAAAAGTTTTTTGGTCTTTGCAAAGCCACAAGTAACTTGTAATGACAGCATTGTTAGTCAAAGGATAGTTTGAAAGTCATTATTTTCTGGTGTGACTTTAATGGCGACTGAGACGCCGTGGGCCGTTTGAGCTTTAATGAGAAGTTTCCAGATGGGACTTAAAGTTGGGCCTGCGCCCTTTCTCTGTCCTGCATGACCCGTCTTTAACCAGCACAACTTTATGCATCTAACTGTGACTTGTGCTGCAGCTGTGATGTAATTTATGTCTCCTGCAACCAAATGAATAATATCGGATGAATAATATATGTAACTATACACTACATTTTAATATAAAAACACACCCCCAGATACACACAGAGACTTACTGTACTCCATTAGGAGTTGCTGTCCTCTACAGCAATGGCATATCTCATACGTATGGCTTAACTATGAAACACATAAACACAAAGAAAGCTGGACTTCATCAGTGATATGAACTGTTGCTGCAAGCATCAAGTCTCTAATGGTAGTTGATTTTCTGATTGTGTGTGTTTGTGTGTGATGAGCTGTAAAGAAAAGGATAGGCTGATGCACTTGAAGCACTAAAAGAGCAATATGTTGTGTCTCCCCAGCTGGTAATCCTTCTTCATCTCGTGTGTGGGTGTGTGTGTGATTGATGACACTACTAATGGTGTGTCTAAACACTGGCAGCCCAGTTATCTCTTATCTGACAGAGAAGAGAAGGCTTGTGTCAACAGCTGCTCCTCCTCCTAATTTATCTCTCTTTCCGCCTACCCTTTTTTTTTTTCAAAAGCTCACTCAGTGTTTGCTTATTGCCATGCATAGTTGCTGATTGCTTTTAATATCCTGTTGACCAAATAATAATTATATCAGTTATTGATCTTTGTGTTTTTACATTTTGCCTTACATCAACTACAATGTCAATTTATGTTAATCTATATTTAATAACTAATAGTTTCATCACTGTTTGTATGTTTTTCATCCACATCCAATCCTGTTCATTTTCCACCCTCTATCCTTCACCTCACAACAGCTATCCGGCAGTTTTCGATAGCTTCAACACCGTAGGAGATGTCCCTCAAAACTCCCTGTGCAGCTCCAATAAGGGCCCCATCTCCACCTTGGGCCTCAATCACCTTAATGTGCCTGTTTAGCCATTAGCTTCTCTGAGGGGGGCCCATATCCATCCATCCCTCCATATATCCTGTCATACATTAAAGGGCAGATTGATAGCCATCAGCCAGGCCTCTGCCACTGACACACACTTAATATTGTGTCTAACAAAAGCCAGATGACTGCAGGGCTCTTCCGCAGCTCATGCACTGCTACCCCCAGTCTACTCTACTATTCCCCTCTCTCTCAGGGGAAGGGATGAGTGTACTTAATTAAAAGTTGGATATATGGACCTCTAGGTGGAGATGGTCAGGCAGGATCCATTACCTGCACATTGGGGCCCTCCAGAGCCTGTGTTAGGGTGAAGGTTAGGATGATGAGATGGCGGTTGGGGGCACAGGGGTTGTGGTGAGTCTGTCTGTGCGGCATCCAAAGTCAAAACAATATTTTAAAAGAAAGAATAGTGAATGCTGTTTAGGGCAAGTGGTTGTAGCTTAGGGCTGCTAAAGCTAATGCAGAGCCCTGCAGAGCCCAGCTCAGGCCAGGAGGTACAAACCATGATCTCAATAGCTGTATTGTGTTCACACTTGAACGGGGGCCAACAACCCTGTGAAATATCAGAGCGGAGAGAGGGAGAGAGAAGTGTGGAAATGAAACAATGGTTTACAAAACAGTGAAATAGGTCTTTCCTCTGCTTCTCACCAGCAGGCCCAACACTCAGAGAGAGAGAAAGCTTCGCTGGCCTTATGCATGTGTAGTGCTGTAGAGGATGGGACTGAGGGCTGCGAGCCAGGCTCAGATAGACAGACTGACATTTACTAGGTGCACACAGAGCAGAGACAAGAACACACACATTAAATTATAATATGGTAGAAACGAAAATAGCCATATATAGTTCTAATCCTTTTTAAAGAGAGTAACATATCTCATACTATCACTTAATGGTCTTTTCTTCATTCTTTTACATGAGAGAAAAGAGGGTTACATGTTCTACATTCAAGGGAACTATTTTGCCAATACCTTGTTCATGCAACTATAATAATGTACATCATCAGTAATCAGTGAGAGCGTTTTTTTTTCATTCATTCTTCTTTTAATATTTTGAAAAGATTTGTACATTTAACAATTAAAGACTCCCTTACTTTTAACAAGTGAGGAGGACGAGAGAGGAGGTGGTGAAAGGAGAAAGTGGAGTCTGGTTGTTACAGTAAACGAAGAGTTCTGCTCAGATGGTTCCAATAAGTCCCAGGCCTGCAGCCACACAGGGGTTGTGCCACATGCTGTCCCAGCCAGCTGCTGAGAAATGCTTTTTTGTTGAATTGGGCTCTTAAATTCGAACCTCCTGCAAAAATCCAGGTGGGTTGAGAAGGAGAGAGGATCACTCTCTTGCTATCTTTCCAGTTTGAGTGAAATTTTGTGCACAGAGTTTAGGTTTCTGCTTGTCTCAGTTTTCTACTCTCCTGCCAACACATGATCTCATAACACATCACGATGCTACAGCGTTGTACAATGCAGGGACTAGATGACATTCTAACAAAAAAATCAAACGTAAAGAACATGTTTGGAGTCAGATGTGACATCTTCTGTTTTATGTCAGTCAGCCTCTCTGAGATTCGTGAAATGGGATGTTGGATGGGCCAATGTTGATTTGATATTGACCAGGAACTGAATGCAGAAAGGGAAAATCTCTCTCAGTTCATACTGGAAAACTCTGCTTTCTGGTTTGAATCACTAAAAAGTGACTGTAGATGTATATTTCTTTGTCTTTTGATCTCTGCTTCTCCCTCTCTCTCTATCATTCATCCATTGTATGACAAAAGCAAATGTTGATGAAGCAAGTATTCCTTTATTTGGGTGTTAATAAATAATTGATAGTGTTACATGCCCCACAAATTTGTCCCAAGCGCCACTTCCCTATTTGTGTTTGCAGAGTTCCAGGAATTGTCTCATTTTGTGTTTCACTTCCGATGTCAGTTGATAGAGTGGAGGTCAAGTTGTGTCAGGTTTGAATGCAAACTTCCTCAGCTCATTATTATTTGCCATTATTCTTGGCATGGATGCATTATATTTGAATGATTTAGTAGCTTTTCTTGAGCTCAGGAAATTTTTGTTTTATATCCCCACTATTTGGGAAAAAAGCCAAGTTTTTGCAGGTATGAATTACTGTATATGCTTAAATTTCAAAATCCAATTTGTTCCTTGTCATTTTGATGTTTCATTGAGTAAATCATTTATATTTTAATGTATCAGATATTTCTAGATTGACAGTATATAGTTGTATTGGTCCATTGCCACCAATTCTTGCACACAGTTGAAGACACATAAAAGATATTACTCTAGTACTACATATACAATTCTGCACATATATATGTCCTTTTTAAATCTACATAACACATAACATACTGCCTGTAAATACATAATAATAATTCAGTATATTCATTTGTGTTTGTACTGCCAGCCTATGTGTGACTGTGTATTTCTAGACAGCACCAATAAACAACCATTTTGTTCCCTCTCAGTTACTGTTCCACCGCTTTAGTCTCCTTTTTCCCCTTTTAAGCCCAAGCCAAATTTCTAATAGCATTCTTATATAGTAGTATATTAATAGTGTACTTGTTTAATTGTATGATTTCTATTCCAGAGTCTAGTATGAGGAAATATTCACTCAGTCTGGCTCTGACTGATTCAGTGTTTGTGCTCCTGGTTGTCACACGCACAAGTTCAGCTGTTAGCCTTCAAACACCACTGACAGAGTGAGTGACCCTGATGTGCTGTTCATATATTTCCCCATTTACACTGCACCTGCTTCACTATAATGAGCCAATATATTTGCTCACTAATTACCCTAAATACATATCATAAAGCCTGGCCTGTAAAAGGTGGTCCAACAGTAAAACAGACATAGCATGTGTCTGTGCACACATATGCTTGTACAAATCTCACATATTTAAAAAAAAGAAAACACATGCGCAGAAGCACGTATGCGCGAAACACATGCATTTTACACTCACAGACACACTTGCACACACTCACATAGCCCTTTAACAAGGGGCTGTAAATAACGTAAAGCCATTTCATTAACAAGGTCCCGCCTGAAATTTCTCTTCTCTCTTCTTTTAAAGCTCACACACTTCCTGTTTAAAGTTACCCTAACCTGGCAACCCTCATGCTCATTCAGATTAGCTGCAGGGGTCCCGGAGGTGGACATGGTGGCGTGATGCTAAAAATAACACACAGTGGCTGAAGATAATGTATGTGATCACTGGCTACACAATGTTTTAATTGGAAATATTAGCATCACAAATTACCAATAACTAAAAATGATTATTAAAAGCTGAATTAATGTCTGAGTGCCTCTTAATAAATTGTTATTGCTTTATCTGGTGATAATACAAAACTATTAACAGATGTATTTGTTTGGTTGTGTGGTTTATTTAGTCAGTCTACCAATCATCATTATATGGCAAATGTATACCAAATTTAACAATTCAAAGGTGAAATAATTATCATGAATCACCACTTGAAGCCTAAAGGGAACAAACAGATGGATCAAACTAAAACTAAATTATATTTGACTTCACTGTGATTTTGTGAGTGTGGGAGAACATTTCACATGCTGTTTCCAGTGTGGCATACGCACACTCACCACAAATGATCGCTGTGTGACGGCAAGTATAGAGACGCTTATTTTAGACAAGCAAGTTCGGTTGTTAGTGAGCTGGACCGTATTCTGACACTTACAATGCTTGTAGGCACACACAAACACATATACATACACACAGACACACTACAACCCAGATGGCTTTTACAAGGCCCCAGGCCCTCCCTGGTCTGCCTGCCTGGTTTTTAATTATGTCGATGGCTGCCTGGCCCAGATAAAATGGGTCACATTTAACACGCCTTCACTCACCTTCACAGACACAACACAATACGCTCACACACTGCGAACACACACTCCAACACCTTGCATAGTGATGCAAGCAAGTGCACACACAAGATACAGAAACACACGTTCTTACAGTGGTACTCACTTGTGCCTTTGACAAACAGTAAATATGTGTACCTCGATAAAAGGAAGTGGGTGTGCAGGAGGATTTACAGCCTGTTTCCTTTTTAGCTGTCATTAGGCTGCCAGACATGGCTTCGCAGGTGTACTATTACCAACATCAGTAATAGGCCTTACACACGCTGTATTTTTAAAGGCCCAATCTATACTCACAGTATGACTCTTCCTGATGAAACACTTTGGCTTTGCTACTGACTCTCTGTAGTTGGACTTTATATATTTTCACTGAAAATGTTTGATAAGTAAAGTCTAAGTTCATGGATGTTACATATTCATCTGCAGCTTGATCATTCTAAATGTTTGATGTATATTTGTGAACATATGCATATTACAGTTTTTTTCAATCGTTTACACGCAATTTTGACAACGGGACTCCGTCTCCTAGATGCCGCACACAATCAACCAAACACCAAACGCAATTAGCAGAACATCAGATCTGTTTGCAAAATGACAAATTTCAGCCAAAACCATAAACACATGTATAAAAATGACATTTTGTTCTCGTGTCACTCACAATGTCTGTCATCGATT
>JAUYWH010000025.1:8727485-8749172 GCA_034779795.1 Ctenopoma multispine | reverse complement strand
TGTGTGTGTGTGTGTGTGTGTGTGTGTGTGTGTGTGTGTGTGTGTGTGTGTGTGTGTGTGTGTGTGTGAGTGTGTGCCTATAGTCCAGTGAAATAGTTCTCATTCACTTTCGAAACTGGTGTATAAGTGAGGCCATTCAGTGGTTCTAGGCCAAGTTGCATGTAGTGAGGGAAACAGCTGAGACAGCGCAATGGGTGGTGTGTGTGATTAGGAGATGGGGGTTTAAAGAGAAGATGAACCTTATCCACCTTCTTGTCAGTCCTTCGTCTTTTGTGTTTGGGATTGGAGCTCTTTCCAACTCTGTTTGATCTGCCCTTCTACCCCCGGATGGATCCATCGATAAATAGACACTATTGTGTGTGTGTGCGTGTGTGCGTGTGTGCGTGCGTGTGCGTGTGTGCGTGTGCGTGTGTGTGTGTGTGCGTGTGCATGAGCTGTCTATGAGGCCACAGTGGGAGATTATTTCAGCCCCTATGGCTGGCATTGATCGATGAGGCATCTGTCTGTCCTCTAAACACTGGATAGAGATGGGAAGAGGAAGAGGCCTTACTGTAGAATACACACAAAACCACCCCACACACAACAACAACAAAGTTTCATAAAGGTCCAAAATGCTGAAATTTTTATTACAGAAATGTAATTAAAACATCCCTATTTATAAACTGGACATAATTATGTAAAATAAGTAATATTTGCTAATCTACAATATTAATTTAATTGTAAGAAAATTAGATGAAGAAGATCATTAAAAAAGAAATGCAAGAGATACTTCATAAAAATGTGTGGACTATTTTAATATGATGTTGCGACGTTGTCCATGCCTCATTATTATTTTTTTGATGCCCACATTCGTGTCTCACGTATATAAAACGTTTTTTCACTACAAATACAATCAAAATAACGATGAAAAAGAAAACTCGAATAACCATATTAATAAGTATAATAAGTAATAATCATTTGTTTTCACGAGTTAACAAATTAATATATAATCCTGTAATGTCTGAATTGCTGTTTTTGTTTTCATTAAATCCAAACTTGACCTGGGAGTTTGAATAAAAATGTAGGTATATTAATATGTATATTATACATCCCAGACTGGAAGCAGGAGAACGAAATAATGTTGCTGCGTTTCGAACAAAAGTTTTACACACAGGCCTATTGATACGTCTTATCTATAGGTTCGTGTGTGTGTGTGTATTTGTCCGGTCTACGTAAATGTCTCTGAGAGTGATGAAGTAAGTGCAAGTCTGCTGCCGGGCTGCTTTATCCATTATTTACATCAATAATAGATTTATCAAGCGTCCAAAGCGACGGCTGGGATCGGAGATGCGGGGAGGGGTCTGCGCCGCAGATCCTTCAATCCTTTTGGCTGGAGATAAGATGAGGAGGAGTGGCCGACGGGTAACCGAAAGAGCACCAAGGGGCAATAGGGAATCACTAATGAGAGAAAGAGAGAGAGAAAGCGAGAGACAGACTCATCATCATCATCAAAGTCGTGCTCGCTGACTAGATTAGAGAGTATCCCGGCAGAGGAGCGTCGGGCTTCATCCAGCCAGAGGGAACGATCACCGACCGTTCGCAGCGCGCACGGCCGCTTCGCGACCTCCTCTCGCCGGACCTGTCCGCTGCAGCGGCCCGCTCCCTCTCCGGTAGCTCTACTATGGGTTGTGTCGCCAACTCCACCGGGACTGAAGTGCTACTGCAGCTGGAGGCTCTTCGCAGCGCCGCGCAACTTTCTCAACTCTTTCTACTCACGGAGAAAAGAAAGGTCAGGACGAAAAAAGTGAAGAGGTTTCCACAGCGGTTGTATCGAGCCTATATTGTTAATATTAATTATGATAATGACAATAATAACAGGCCTAATACATGTTATTATTATTGTTATAACGGCGTTAGCCTTTGCGCAGTAGCTTAGACTTACATGTAATATTTTCATTGATTTTCGGCTCTCGCTCCTGGTCACATCCTAAAAGCGAGTCTGGGAAGTTAGTTTCACCAGCCTCTGTGTGTGTTTGTGTGTGAGTCTGTGTGTGAATGAGCGTGTTCTGCCTTTCCTTGTTGTGGTGACATCGTTGAATTGGTGCAGAGCGCCCCCATGTGTTCAGAGATCCCCTCTTCTGCATTCATTTTGAAGTGGCTGGTCGCGCTTTGGTTTATTGGGATGCAATAAGAACTGTAATATTTTACATCGGAAAATCACTCACGTTAGTTGTGACCCAGTGTCACGAATTTAGTTTAGATTTGAGGTATAAACTGAGATTTACTGACCGTTTTCTACCTGTTTTTAAGGAGACTGCGAGGCCTGCCCTTTGAGTGGCCTCGAATATTTCTCTAATTTTATTCCTGTTTTCCTTGTGTTCAGTTACAGTAAAAACGAGTCCAGCAGCAGTTCACCCCTGATCACACGTTTAAAACTTTTTAACCTAAACGAATTGTTGTGTGATAAGAACCCGACACTCGCCGCTTCGCTGCAGCTGTGAATAGAAAAACGCACCATCGTAGCTGAGCTGTTTGTTTATTTTCGTTTCACTCACCACATTTCTTTCAGATTGTTTGGACTCATTATAGGAGCATTTATATCGTCTGGATTTCTTCTGCACTTTCTTTTGTGGATGTTTGAGTAATTAGTCTGTATGTGAAATAACGCAGACCTGCTTTTGTTTTGTTTTAGGCGATTTGTAAAAAGGGAAACTGATTATTTTATATTCGTTTTCTTTATTTTAAACAAAACAAATAATCGTGTTTCCCATCATATATTAAAATCAAATCTGACGGATGACTTTTAATTAGTATCCTACCAATAAAGTGTTATTATAGTGAACATTTGTGATGATATATGAGGTTTTCATGAACTGTGCTGCATAATGTCGCTTATTTTAGACATGACTGATGTTTTATTTTTAATAACCAGATAAATGTACTAATACTATCAATTTCAGCATTTGGCCGTTTCTTTAACTGTTATAATAAATATGCAGAGTCCACACTTATTAATTCCATCTTGACCTTAAGTTAAAGTCTCCCTCTCTCTCTTCCTCTCTCTCCTCAGATTTATTATAAAGCTGTCCGGGACATTGAAGCAGGGGAGGAGCTTTTAGTGTATATGAAGGACGGTATTTTCCCCGAGGGATCTATGGCACCCAACATACAAGGTAAGATTAATGCGCGTCATTAGCGCACATTTTAAACAAACTCCAACCTGCATCCTGTGCTGCTTTCGCGGTCAACACACTCCGTAACCCCGCTAATGTAACGTGGAAAAAAGACACCATATATCCCTCCAAGATTTTCTTTTCTCAAGAAATGTGAATTATTCGAATCATAAATTTCCAGGATGGAATTAAATCCCGCATTAAAGCATCTGGTTGAAGGCCGTTTTGGACCTGTCATTGAATATAGGCCTGCCAATAATGAAGGCTACTCGTATGTTCTGAATTGTGCGCTTATGATGCTGCAGTGTAATGGGCCTCTTTGCCTGAAACGTTTGTATTAGGGTGTCAATTGGCACTTGTCATATTTCATCCTAAGTAAGTAGAAATTTTCTGTTAGCGGAAAACCAAGATCAAACAAAAAGTCATTCGGAAGCCATATCCTTAAGATCGCATTATGTGGGAGCATTCATGACCTTTGAGCTGAGAATTTGGAGTTCCACTTATCACATCGGCCAAAGAATAGTAAGAATAGCTTGTTAGACTGAAGTCAGAGCTGCAGCTCCTGCTATTTATCCTTTATCGGCCATTATGATAATATTTAGGTTTACAGAGTTTGCGATGTGTTTTGTGAACTGATGCTCCGAGATTGTGTTTAGAGTTTAGAAAAGATATGTCTGGATCATACCTGTTAGTGTGCTGTTTTTTTTATACTAACAGTATTTAAATAATTTGAAGTTACACTGGCAGCTTGGATTCAACTTCCCGTTTCTAAAGACACGCGATTATGCAAACCAAAATGAATGTTGGCGGGGGGAAAATCAATCATCCCAATGTGGTTCAGTGTGTTTATCTTTGATCTTCGCGTTTAACTCTGAAACCTATGAGATCGTGTGTGTTCAGGCTCCGCAGCAGCTTGCTCTCACCGTTCTCTGCAAATTGGCTCACATTTCAAAGTGCGCCACATTTGTAGGTGCTTTCACCCACCCTTCTCTCTGAGTGGGTAACCCGACTCACTGTATCCACCACAGGCTACTTTTCAAGCGTGCTTCTATATGTCAGACTGAATATGTCTAATATTTTTATCTCCTAATCTAACTTGGACAGCTGTTCACTATCGATCAGGGTTTTCTTTGAAACTTCACTTAAGCGGAAAAGGGGCCGTGGTTCCGCTGTATTTATTTAAACATCTTGGACTTATTGTGGTGAAGCTCTGTTGTCAGGTAACGTTGTTTTGTTGTGTTTCCAGTCTTTCTGGAACCACCGATGAAAAAAAATGATTACCCTACTTGTCATGGATTATAAAATGGTGGAAGGAGAATAAAATGTTTGTGAGATGTGCAGTTCCCCTCCACGGTATGATGCACAGTTTGTCCACAGATCTCCATGCCAAAGGAGCAGGAGGAAGCAGGAGCTTAAAGCAGGCTTGATTATTGAAAAGAAGCAGACTGCTTTGTTGTTTGAGTGAGTCAAAGATAGAGTAGACTTGTAAATGATTTGTTCAATTCCTCTGTGGATGCATGCATATGAAACATAGAGAGCAGGAGACAGACAGAAAAGAGAGGCACTCCACCTGCCAGAGTGTGTGTCAGAGCCCAAGTATTTGGCATTTTGTGTTGTGAGAGAGGGATGAAGGCAGGCAGGAATAAAAATAAGCGTTACAGTTCATCTACTGTTTGAAGATGTTTATTTGAGAGTGAGAGGAGACAGAAAAACAAAGAGTAGACATTCAACCTACTGTAGGGATGAAAGTGTCTGCTTTGTGTGCTTATCTCTGTGTATTTGTGTGAGTCAGAGAGAGGAAGGTAGCAGGGCTGAGTAGGGGCTTGGCAGTGCAGCCCTGCCCTCTGTGTCTGGCTTATCGGAGAAGGAATTTGAAGTAGAGGACTTGAGGAGTCCCCTGAGACCTCACCCATGCTCCCAGATTAGCTGCTAAACTGCACATAATTGTGCTTCCCTTCGTCTCCCAGAGAGCTATTAGTCTCCCCTTTATAACACACCCCACCCCACCCCACTCTCCCAGCACAGAGTAACTGAAAAAACACAGGCGCGCTGATGCACACATGCACGCACCTTACATGTGTCCTCACTGAAACACGCATCTCAGTGGAGAAGTCCTTTTCTGAAGTCATTTACACTCTTAAAAGTGACAGACAAAAAATATCAGACTGTTGAAGTACTAAAGATTCATAGCAAATCATAACTAAACTCACCTACTCTGTAAAATATCTGCACACCGGTGTCAAAGTGAGCTAGTTAGTTTAGCATTTCAGCTCAGCGTAATGGCCCATTGACCAGAAGGTCATTTATCCTTCTCCCCAAGGTTAGACACATTGATGTTGCTACTCTAATGCCCTTATAATGTGTCCAAGAATTTCCAGCTGGATAAACGGTCACATGCTGTAGAAAACAGGTGAGCCATGCACTCTAAGTCATTTTGGATAAACTCATTTAGTGCAGCTTGAAGTGATGGATGGGTGTGCGTGGCATGTTGGGACACCTGGGGAGCCAACTCAGGCTTTTGCTGCGTGGTTCAGGGCAAAGAGGGTATGTCAGGTTGGCAGTGAAATCACCATGGGGTTGGCACCACTGTGCCCCTGCTTACCTCTGCTCCTTGTTGCTCATTCTTCTTGAAAAATGTTCACATAAACACATGTGCACTTACACACACACATAGACACATTTATGCCCATGCACACAGACAGTCCAGTGGGCTTTCCCCTGATCTGTTGAACTTGGCATCTGACTCAGGAACTTGCTATTGAAAAGGCTGGCCTAAGTTTTATGCATTTGACCTTGGTGGTGAGAAGTATTGTAAAGGTTATCAACACGGAAGGGGAAGACCAGCCCCTATTGTTTCCCCTGTGCACTATTACACCTACAAGCTCAAACAAACACTTGCTTTAACAAGCAATTAACTGTGTCAATGAAGGCTACATTTCACTGCTAATTGATTTCCACTTTATGTGAATGTAAATTGTAGGACTGTTGTTTTTACAATTTGAAAGGAACCTATTTAGCTATAACTAACACATAGGTAATAGATTTTTTTTAATGCAGTTGGATGCTTGGTTATGCATCTTCCGGAAGCCTTTTGTGTTGACATGCTTATTGTACTGAATAATTATTGTCCTTTCTCAGAAAACTACAGTTGACAAGAAATTAGAGAATATTACTTAAATTTTTTAATTTAAATTTCCTCTTTGTCATTGTGTGGACTTTTGTTGAGTTAAGGTTATGTAAATCAATGTTTGCCTGCTTTTCTGTGTGTATGAGCAGATGAGCAGATGTACCGCTGTGAAGACTGTGATGAACTGTTCTCCTCTGCACTTGAGCTACGGCGGCACCAGAAGTATTCGTGCGCCAGTGCCGGCTCCATCTTTGATGCACTGAGAGAGGACTTCAAACAGGAACGTGAGGACAGCGATGAGCCTGTTCACGAGTGTAAAGACTGTGAGAAGATCTTCCCAAATGAATACAGGTACACAGATCAACAGATTCTGCTACACATCAGTATTTATAAAGATGAACATTGTATTAAATTCACTGATGAACTTTCCTGCTCTCCTCATCAAGTCTGGGCCAACATATGATAGTACATACAGAGGAGAGGGAATACAAGTGTGACCAGTGCCCCAAAGCCTTCAACTGGAAGTCCAACCTCATCCGCCACCAGATGTCACATGACAGTGGCAAACGTTTTGAGTGTGAAAACTGTGATAAGGTACAGCATACCCAGCACGTAAGTTGTGCACAGGACACGCAGGCTTTATCTGCTTCAGAAATTCTTCTGGTCTTGTATTTTAGGCCTCATTCATATTGGTTCTGGACATAGATTTAGTAAATCTGATATGCATATAAGGCTATATTTTCATTAACAGTCCTAAAAATTATGTAACACAAAAAGGGAAAACATGTATTCATTATGTTTTTTACTATGACATACTTTGTATTTTTATGTGCTTATTTCAAATTTCAGGTGTTCACAGACCCCAGCAACCTCCAGCGTCACATCCGTTCTCAGCACGTAGGGGCACGTGCTCACACGTGTCCTGAGTGTGGCAAGACCTTTGCCACCTCATCAGGTCTCAAACAGCATAAGCACATCCACAGCAGTGTCAAACCTTTTATCTGTAAGTAAGAGCTTTAGAAGTTATATACCACCTTTTTCTCAGAGCAAACCAAACACATAGATTAGAATAGTTTGGATTATTTTATAATGGAGAACTGATGCTGATGCTTTTTTGTTTGTTTTTGTAGTAGTAGCTCTTAAATAGTAGTTTTAGTAGTTAAACTAAGTATTTTATTATTTTTTTCTTCCATATTTGTACTGATTATTTAGTAGTAAAATACATATGATAGAGATAAAATAACAATCTTTTGCAGTTTTGATCTGCTGAGTAACTGATTTCAGTCCCTGAAACAGTCCCTTTTTTCTAGAGCTATTTCATCAAACATTTCCATTCAAATATGTGTTGCCATTGATTTGGTATTCAGAGTTAGAGACAGTGTTAAAATGGGTTTAACCAGGCCCTGATGGGCTGCGTCTTTTTGCTCCCCCAGGCGAGGTGTGCCACAAATCCTACACCCAGTTCTCCAACCTCTGCCGCCACAAGCGTATGCATGCTGACTGCCGCACCCAGATCAAGTGTAAGGACTGCGGGCAGTTGTTCAGCACTACCTCCTCTCTCAACAAGCATCGCCGCTTCTGTGAGGGCAAAAACCATTATGGCTCTCCTGCAGGAATGTTCAACCCTGGCATCCCCATGAGCTCTAGCCCCATCATGGCCAAGGCAAAGTCCCATCATCCCCACCTTCCAGGTCTAAACCAGTCAGGTTTAGGATTCACTGACTTCTTTCCCTCTCGACCTCACCCTCATGCTGGCTTGCCCTTCTCACCAGGACCCCATGGCTTTCCGTCTCTCCCACATGGTTTCCCAGGCATCTTTCCACCATCACTGTACCCACGACCACCTTTATTGCCAGCCAGTCCCTTGATAAAGAGCCCGCTGGGCAGCAGCAGTCAGGAGGTGAAGCTCCCTCGGAGTCCCCTAGATCCCCCTCCACTATCACTGGTTAGCTCCACAAACAGCAATGGAGGTAACAGTTTGAGTCAGGTGGCGGACAAAGAGAAAGAGAGCAAACTGGATTTGTCTTCTAGTGGAGAAGCCAAGCCAAAATCTAAGATGACAGACATGTCTGATGGTAGTGACCTGGAAGATGTTAATACTACAAGTGGAACAGATCTGGATACCACCACTGGTACTGCTTCAGGTGATGGCTCTGACCTGGAGAGTGATGGCGAGAGTGAGCGTGAGCGAAGTGGCAAAAGAAGGAAGCCATCTGGAGCAGTGTCAAGCCAAGAAGGCCACCAGTTAGAAGACGCAAGCAGTGTACTTATATCAGCTGTGTCTAGTTCGGGTAACCTTGCTGTTGATCGTCCCTTTCTCTCTTCTGCATCATCCCAACATTCCTTCTTCCCTCCACCAGATGAGCAAGCCCTTCCGCCTACCACCACAAATGCCAATGCAGTCACCACAGATTCCATCAAAGCCATCGCGTCTATTGCTGAGAAATATTTTGGTCCTGGTTTGATTGGGCTTCATCAGGAGAAGAAGATGGGTCCATTGCCCTACCATTCCATGTTTCCCTTCCAGTTCCTACCCAACTTCCACAATTCTCTCTATCCCTTCAGTGCTGATCGAGGTGCCCTCAATCCTAGCATGTTCTTTAAGGCAGAACCCAAGTCACCTCGTGAACAACTGCACAAGATTGTTTCTGGTGCCACTGGAGCTCCTGCCCCTACAGCAGAGTCACCATTTGATCTTACCACAAAGCCCAAGGAGACCAAATTAGCTCCTCCTACCCCAACACACCCTTCAAACAGCAACAGTAGTACTGGGAGCAGTAGTGGGTCTTTAGCAATATCTAGTGGCGAAGAGCAGCCATTGGACCTCAGCATTGGCAGCCGGAGCCGAGGTGGCCATAATGGTGTGGCTGTTGAACCACAAAATCGAAAGAACCACATCTACGGGGTTGGAAAGGGGGCTTCCATCAAGGACGAAACCCCAGTTGTGTTTCCACACCCCCATTCCCAGTCTTTGCATCAGTCCTCCATCACCCAGCACCAGCAGCCTCAGGCACAGCCACACCAGCCACCACCCCTGCACTATGCCAAGCCCTCAGCATTCTTCATGGATCCCATATACAGGTATTTCAGCCCCGATTAGATCAGACATTAATGTATTTATGTGAACACATTAATGAAGGTAGAAGCTGGTGGTTAGTGTGTAGTTGGAGGCTGAAGATGAACTCTGACCTTGGTACGTAACCCTCTGCCTTGTTGTTGGTCCAGCAGGGTGGAGAAGAGGAAGCTACTCGACCCCGTAGGAGCTCTGAAGGAAAAGTTCCTCAGGCCCTCGCCACCACTCTTCCATCCACAGGTAGACTTGCAGCAGACACATATTCACATTGCAAATCTAGGAAGGAACTTAGTGTAACCTTAGGTAGAAGCAGTAAATGGTACATGCACAGCAAGGGAATATCAAACAGGGGAATTGACCTCCACATATTGAGTCGAGGCTGATTATTTCGAGATGCTATCAACTATTATTTTCAAACTATGTATTATGTGAAAATTTCTCACTCCTGCCTCCCACGCTGCTACAACCTGAACTGATAGGGCACCATCATTCCACAGTGTTGATGTTATTTTCTCAAGGGTTCTGTATGATTTCTTCCTTTGTTTACTGAATGGCGCCTGTGTACCTCGTCACTTCTACCTTTTTCAGAAGACAGTCTGTTATTGCAGCCCCTTTGATAATCAGTCACATTGTTCAACTGTCCCCAGACCCTCCCTACCTCTACAAATCTTGATTACAAGGAATGATAGGATTAATAAAAGAGAGAATAATAACTGTTTGAATTGTAACAAACTGCCTCTCTTGGCCATGCTAATCTTAGTTGTGGCATTGTTTAGTGTACTGGGAGCCCACAGGCCAGCTAATAACTCAACCACCTCCAAGTTTTTTTTTCTCTGTGGCTGGCTGGCTGGCTAGATAATAGCACCGTGTCCATCAAGGACATCCTGTGTTTGTGTCCAAGAGAATGGGGGGCTCTTGTTGGGGAAATGCTTTAATCTGACCTTTAAATCTGTGTCCTCTATAAACTTTGACTTTATAATACACACATTTGGTGCATGTAAAAACAGATAAATGTACATATGAACATATATATATATATATATATATACATATTATATATGCCATAATGCTACTGTAAATTTGTAAATACTATCTTGCATATTATTTTCTGTAATTTGCATGCAAGCAATTACATTGTTTCTTAATTCCATTCAACCTGTTCTTCTAAAATACTGCTTTATTCATCTGTGAATGATAACATAACTAAAAGCACAATTTTATAAATTTTTGTAGCTAGTAAGACTGTGCCACTTATTTATTTTTAACGCATTGTATTGCTTGTATTTCAGTAATCAATATTCCCAAGATGAGAAGTTTTTACAGATTCCTATGTAAAAACCTCTCATATCAGTGTTTTAGCTGTGATCCTCCCACAGCTGCCTCAAACACAATGCCACCTCTAATTCAGTCTCATGACGGAATTACCCCACTCTACCTCCACCCGTTCTCAGACTGCGAATAAACACGTAGAGACGGAGTGTCTGTCCCCGTGTCTCTCCCGTTCCGTATTCACTAAAAAAGGAAGGATGTAAGCTGTTTTTGGCAAATAAACTCCTACATAACTGACCCTCTTTGTTCACAAGCTAGGAGAGGGGAAACGGCTATCAGTTGGGGGTATCTCAAACTATATTGTACAGCTCCAATCAGGGCTCTTGAATGACTCATTTAGCCAGTTTGCAATAGCTTGCAACAGTAGATTCAGCAGAAGAAGGTAAGAGAACAAAAGCACTGGCTGAAGCTGGTGGTGAAGGTTTATGGAGGGGGTGCTGGGGGAATGGTACTTGAGCCCTTGTGAATGTGTTATAGGTCATGGAGGTGACTTTCCTTTAGCACAAACAACAAGGCTAACCTCTGATATACTGCTTCCTCAAAGCTTCCGTTCTCTGTCTCTTTCCCTTGCTCCCTGTTTTTTCTGATATTGTATCTTTGTTTTCACTGCTTTCTTTTCTTTTAACACACACACACACACATGCACTCACATGCGCACACTTAACTATTCCCCTTTTAGTCCCATCTCTTAAGGAATGATTAACAGTAAAACTGCCGTAATAAGTTTGTCACTACAGAGTTTTAAAAACACTTACAAAAATACACTAAGTAACAGCAAAATCTGATTAAACTGCTGTCCTTAAGAAATGTTGATCCACATTAAAATATTTAAACTTACATGTTCTCATTTTCTGTTTTCAGATGTCAGCCATGGAAAACATGACAGAGAAGCTGGAGAGCTTTAGCGCTCTAAAACTGGATGCACCTCCCAATTCACTGCAACACTCAGCTCATCCACTGTTCAACTTCCGCTCACCACCACCTTCCCTCTCAGACGCCATCCTCCGCAAGGGCAAGGAGCGCTACGCCTGCAGGTCAGTGCCCTGTGGCATAGTGTGTAATTTCTAACTTTGATTTGTCAGATGTTTACATACACAAAATTGAATTACATTTCATTAAATGTTAGCAGTGACAATAAAACATGCATTTTGTTTAAAAGCAACAACCTTATTGTTCTCCACTCTTTTGCCTTTCTGTCCATTCTCCCTGCCAGGTACTGTGGGAAAATCTTCCCTCGTTCAGCAAACCTCACCAGACATTTGCGGACACACACAGGGGAACAACCATACAGGTATTTAATTCTAGTTCTGTCTAGTCTTCAGTCTTTGGATTAAATTTTATTTTTCCGAAATATCTAGGAATATTATGTTTTATTTCAAAGGTTTAAAATCTTGATACAGTTGGCTGGGTTAGTATCAGGCACTGATGCCAATGCAGCAGACTGTATCAATTAAGTAGATTATAATCTAAGTATTCTTAACAATAAAGATGAGTCTTGGTTAAGTACAGAGTTAAAGAGAACAGGAGAATAATGAAATCACCACTGCTTTCATCTGCGGGTACACACCTATCCCTGTTCACTTTACCACTCTGCTTCAGTTTTAACACAAATTCACATCTTTCTGTTCTCCTTTGGCAGGTGTAAATACTGTGACCGCTCATTCAGCATCTCATCCAACCTTCAACGCCATGTTCGCAACATTCATAACAAGGAGAAACCCTTCAAGTGTCACCTGTGCAACCGCTGCTTTGGTCAGCAAACCAACCTCGACCGCCATCTCAAGAAGCATGAGCATGAGAACATTCCTGGTCAGTTCACCAAATCTATGACTCAGTTTTCTCTGAGAGGAGTGAAACTGTGAGAAATGTAATATAGTTTTTACACAGGGACTGTATTTTTATGTTTTGTCAATGGACTGAATAATGAATGGTTCACATTACCCATTTGGAAAATTTTAAATCTTCACCTCAATAAATGTTTAGCTTGGTGCAGTGAATGATTTAAAGTGGGAAAACCACTTAATTAAAGAATTCACACTTGGTTTTCCTACTGCATTGCCAAAAAGCGTGTTTTCTATATCCAGCATGGAAATATGTCATTGAAGAAGAATGCAACCCCAACTTTTTGAGCAGTTGCATTTTGGAGCTTTTACATCAAAGTAAGCCAAGTGTCAATATTTTTAAATTCAAAATGACAACCAAGTGAAACTAGGCAATGCACCTAGTTACCACTATACAGTATATAGTTGGTGTGACACCAATATACAAACTATATTTCTCAAATGCTGAATGATGCCATTGTCTAATAGCAGGAATTAGCAGGAAATTCATAAACAAGTTCCTTATGGCAGAAGGATCAGAACCCTAAAAACTGACTTTAGGTCAAGTCATCCATAAAATTATTTTATAATAAATATAATAATACATATGTATAAAGATACAGACTGAGAAAGCACTGACTGGTTCCCATTGGCAAAACAAACCAGTATATCCTCTTAACTGTTATATGCTGCACTCCATCACTATCGTTAAACATAAACACAGCTATTCTTTTATAAATTACACCATGCTTTCCCTTAAAAACCACAGAGGTGCATCCAAGAGCAATGTTATGAAATCTATACGAAAGAAAAAAACTAAAACAACTTGGAAACTTGGGGAAATTATAAATGCTACCTAAATATAAGGGTTAGTGTAAGGTTTGAGTTTGACTACACACTGGCTAACAGTAGAAGACTGTGGTTAAACTGGGCATCTCCTGTGAGTGAGTTTGCCTGAAGGTTCAGTTGCCAGTAAAGAACATGTCTGATCAAAAATGCTCAGTCTTGGCTTTTCAGTGTATTAAAATGTGAAATGTGTGCACAGTGACACTCTGTTGATCTGTTATGTATGTCTGATTATCAAGCTAATTATCCGTCTTTGTTTGGTTGTGTGTATGCATGTGGGACTGGTGTGCATGTACATGTGTGTTGATGTGTGTGGATGTCTGCATGCTTTCCCCAACAGTGAGCCAACAGTCTGGGATGCTTTCCAACCTAGGAACCACCATCTCCTCGCCAAACTCCGAGCCAGACAATCATGCACTTTTAGATGAGAAGGAGGACTCGTACTTCTCAGAAATCCGCAATTTCATTTCCAACAGTGAGATGAACCAGGCCTCGAGCTCCACGGATAAGAGGTAACAAAATAAAACAAAAAAAGAGCTACGGATTGACACATTTGTATTAGGATCTCTGCAGACCCCGATCGATTGCATTTGATACAAAAGCCTGGGCGTCTACTTTTTATGCCAAGTTGTAATTGTTACCCCAGCTTCATTTCTGAATCTAATCTCAATCTCAACTCTAAACAAGAACAGAGGACCTCCCTTTGAAGAACATTTTGATCCTTCTCATCATTATCAGGACATCTAATCTAGAAATGCACAAAGACACAGTTTGTCAGACTGAAAGCAACAGTTGTGCTCTAAGTTGTTTAGTCCCTTTCCTTCTCAGACATACTAGTACTTGGTGTACAGTGCTCTCTAGTGGCTTGAAGATGGTGAACAACATTTGCCAACTTCAGAGCTGGGTCCTAGTCAAACAATAAATACTAACAGTAGCTGCAGCTTTTTTTTTCAAGACCAGTGCTAATTAAAAAGGAAATTTAATTTAGTATGCAGAGTGATTATTTTTAATAGAATACTTTTTTACACCTTTTAACTTTGAACACACTATATTATGAAAACATAAAATTGTATGTTTTGTATAGTGCACCACTGTGAGTCAACCATTACAACCATTACATGTCTTTATTAAAGCTGTTTTCGTAGAGCAATTTATACCTGCTACCCTGTACTTCATAAATTACTCTGCTTAGCAGTAACTCTGGTTGGAGTGATGATCTAAACCATGACTTTGTACTTACTTTTATCCACTGTGGCCAGTGGGTCAGCCTGCTTCTTTCTCCTCCTGAAATGCTTCTCATAGTAGTAGCTAAGTTGGTTTCAGTCAAGAAAAGGGAAAGAAACAGACAATTACATATTTTCCATCAATCTTGATGTGAAATCTTTTCTGGTAGTTTCACTTTCTGTCTGTCTTTTCAGACAGACATCCCCCTCATTCTTGTCAACACGCATTATGGTCAGCAGAGGCAAAGCAATTTAGTTTCTCTGCCATCTGGGATCAATACTGAGTCTCATCCACAACAAACTGGCCTGACATTTTAATATCTGTAATTCAGACTAAGTGTTGTGCTTTCTGCCCTCCCACCAGACAGCTCGCTGTTTATTCTCCCTCTGAGTGACTGAAGATAAACGCAAACACACATTCATGGATGACTTTCTGTAATCCCTCTTAACCGCGTTTGTTTCTCCCCATTTAAAACTCCTTTTCCAACATCATAGCCAGACAAAATAAAGTGCCTGGTAGCTCTCGTGAGTTTAGATGTACATGTATATTTCCAGCACTGTCCCATATAGTCCATAATACAGGTCATTATTAAGGCTGGAACAGGGATCCACACCATGTCTAAGCTCTATGGTTTGGCGTCTTGGACCTGGTTCCTCATCTGGGCCTGGGCTTCATTCTCTGGCAATTTTGAGCCTGAGGGGAACTCAGGCTGAGGCATTTATCTAGGAGATCCACTGATGATGGAGCTCTTCCCCCATCCACCCGCTATACCTATACCCCCAGCCCGCTAACACAAACACCCAACTGACGTGTTTAGACTAAATGACAAAACCCAGGGCCCCCTATGTCAGAGCTACGCGTCTTTTTCTGTATGCAGGCATGGGCTTTTTCCCCACCAACCAGCTCTGCAATTTGATTATGGTGATATTTAATCTAGATTGAAAGAGGAGAACTTTTGTTCCCCCCAAATTTCCCCTACCCATATTTACCCACCCACTGTGTATGTGACCCAGTCCTATCCCTGTGTACCCCTTCCCAGAGGTAATCCTGTCTGAGTTGATAAATGTCCACTGTGTGGCAAAAAAATGGAAGGGGTAAATTTGCTGTCCCAGAGGAAATGATATCATGAGCCATGACATCGTGGTCTGGGGGTGATGGACGGGGGAGCTGGCTGGAAAATGTACAGATGGCAGGTCATAATGGTCGTGTGCTGATAGCCTGTTTGCAGATCAGCCATTGTCTTCCTTCAGTCATACAAAGTATGTTCCACCATTTCAGAGTACAGAGGACCCAGTCTAAAGCAGGCCCCATCTCCTGCTCTGATTCCGAGAAGCTGACCAATTAATCATGCGTGGGCCGTTTGAAAAGTGCTCCGGGCACACTGTCAACACCCATGTTGTTTGTGTGTCCACTGGAGTTGGACTGTGCATGCTGTCAACAGATTATTTATGTTTCTCTTCTCATGATGAGTCATGTCTTTAGATGGCCAGGAAATGGTAACGGCCACCCAGACTGGACATAGTCCCCATAAGGAAAACTATAAAGTCTTTCTCTCAAATAGAAATGTTTAATGTAATAGAACCAGAGATATACCACCATATAGTTCCTCTATGCATCTTTTCTCCTTTTCAGCTTCTTGACTCCACTTCTACTGCAACCAAATCCAGCTTCTGCTTTTGCTTTCACAGTTTTATAAACTTATTTCCTTTTTGTAATAGAATTATTTTCCACAAGGAACATGCAGTACCACATGTTTCAGAAACAGTTGCAGTTATAATCTAGGTTACTAACTATTGCTCTCCGGTTTGATCTTTGATCCCGCTGTAGATCAGAGCAGGCTGAGGAGGAGGAGCGCCCACCCAGCCACAGTTTGTCCAACTCCAAGCTAGGGCTTCGGGGGCTGGAGGAAGAGGAAGAGGAAGTGGAAGGCGATGATGAGGAAGAGGAGGAAGGCAGTCTGACAGAGAAGTCTCACGATGAGGCACCCGAGTCCCCATCTCCTGTCACAACAGGGGTGTATGAAGAGGACGAGGAGGAGGAAGAGACAACGCCATTAGCTATGAGCTATGAACACACTCGCAGGTATTACACAGAATCAGATAGGATCTTTTAACAGAAACGACCCCGTATACTTACTTTCATCCTTAATACTGCCAGTACTAAACAGCAATACATATTGAAGAGCACAGACAGGTCAAGAAAATAAAAAAAAAAGCTTTAGTTAATGTTAGGCCCACATCTGCTCCTACTTGTCTCTCATTTTCTTTCTCACAATGTATTCCTCTTTCGCTTTTATTAATCAAACTTCTCTTCTCTTCATATTTTCTTTAATCTAAATTTTCTTTTCTTTCCCATCTATGTCATTAACTCTGCATTTATTCTATCCCTACATTATCTTTTCTATCAATTCACCTATGCATCTGTCCACCAATCAAACCATCCATACTACCTTTTTTCTGCCATCCATCCATCCCTCGGTGTGTAGGTGTTTAGAGGAAGAGGGCTCTCTCTTGGATCTGGAAGGTCTGTCCAACTTTCCCAAGAGCCTGGATGGTTTACGTAAAGCAGCCAGTGACGAGCAACCCTTTGATGTTAAAGACATATTTAACACTTCACTAGAGTCGGAGGCATTGAAAGAGACTTTGTACAGGCAGGCTAAAACCCAGGTATGTTCCTAGCCTTTGGATGTCCACTAAAAAAAAAAGAGAGGGATGAAGAAAATTTTTTTTGATCTGAGACAGGAGGAAGGTGAACAGTCATCAGCTGGATAGAAAGATAAGGGATGAGATGGAATATTTAACATTTTCAGGAGCTTGATAAAGAAAAGCTTGTGGTCGCACCTCCTTTCTATCCCCTTCTGTCTTTTCCTACTACGTAACCTTCTAATATATTGCCTGTAAAGTACTTTTAAAATTTCTGTGATTGTCAGTCCTAAAACATCATTACAATGTACAGTCTAACAAAAGGACAGTTGAAGTTTATGTTAACAGTTAATCTTATTACCAATAGAAACGTTAGCTATAGCTACAAAAAATTATCCTGGCATAGAATAATTAAACAGATGTTACAAAAATGATGTTTGAATATATTGAACCATGCAGTTCCTTGTGTTAAACGTCACCTGTCTTCTCTCCCGCAGGCTTATGCAATGATGCTGTCTCTTTCGGAGAACAACCCTTTGCACGTGCCCTCCCAGAACTCTCTGGACGCTTGGCTGAGCATGGGAGGTGGACCGTCTGAGACAAGCAGCTTTCATCCGCTCAACCACATCTAGATGAAAGACAGTGAGAAGGTGGGAGGAAGAACAGGAGGAACATTAGTATCGCAAATGGATAGAAACAAGACACTCAGTGGACATGAGTAGTGAGAAGCGTGGAGGCCCGGAGAAGAATTCAGTGTCACATACATTCAAGGAAGAATGTGTTTGTGTGGATGTTTGTTTGTGTGTCTGTGAGAGTGAAAAAGAGAGGTTAGAGATCGTCCCTAGGTGAGGGATCTCGTAAGACTCTGTCAAATAGAAAGCACTGCTAAGCTCCTGTTGATGTGAAGGACATGATGAATGCTTCTCAACAGCATTGAACCTCTGCATTACTCTGATCCTCCCCACAAGTCCACAAGGCTCACTCCAGCACCACATAGATCCTGCATAAGGTTCTCATGAAGACACTTAATGACTAGTATGTCTCTAAAGTCTGTGTGCAGCACCTACTTCAAGCACTGCAGCATCAGCACTACATTAGCACTGCATGTCCACAAGATGGTGTTGTTTTACCGGGAACATAGTGGGCACGTGCACTATTGTCTCCAGGTTTCTCTGATCAATCATGAGTGACTCACTTACTGATCATGTTTCAGTTAAAACTGCAGAATCAACAATAGCACCACACTAAATGTTACTTGAGGAAATGACAGTTCCAGTATACTGTTGATTTTTGAATGATTACGTGGATAATGATGTTCAACGTTCAAATGTGCACAGCAACTGGTAATTTTAATGAGCTATCTGGGACACTAGCCATCGTAATTGGTTACCCAATCTGATCATGCTGAAATGAGTTTAAATCATCAATCAAAAAAAATGAGAAAAGTTTTTCTCTGCTTGTTTTTTATTTTATTGTCATTTGTTAATTTTATTTACTTTCTTTCCTCTTAGATACCACAGTATTGTTTCTTTGTAGGCACAACAGTGCTAAATTGTTAATATAATTATTTTAGAGAAGGACCAAAATTGTATGATACTGTCATGTACAAAATAACCTAGATGTTCATAGCAAGAGTGGTATGTGCCAAATAACCCATAGAAAACGGTTTTGTTCTCTGACAATCATTTCTTTTCCAAGGGGCTTGCATTTGCTGTCATAGATTTTTTTTTTCTGATTACGCTCTTATATATTTGATTTCAGAAGTGTGTGTATGTATTTATTTTTGGTTGTTTTGTCATGACTGGAGGAGTGAAAATGAAGAAAAGTAATTTTATCCCTCTTGTTGCTGAAGGAATGAACGCCTATCGGAACGCAGAAGGGAGACTCTAAATCTCTGGTTTTGACGAGTTAGTGTGCCAAAATGGAAAGACCCATCAAATTAACTGTTTTTATTCCTAGTGAAAGATAGCTCTAGTTAGTTTTAGATTCTATTTGGCATTGTAACGTCCTGCAGTGGTTTTATTTTTTTGTTTTAGTTCAACAATTTTACCCAGTATGCTGAATGTGTCTTTCCTGAAATTGGTTGAAGTATTAGGGAGGGAGGGAGGGAGAGGTGGGGTGATGGGGCAAACTTGGACAGGTTTCACTATGAATGTCAGAAAAGGGCATTACATTGTCACACTATTGAATTTGACTTGTTTCTACCATGAAGCTCCTTTTTATGTCTGTTTTTGATTTAACGGAATTAGTTTATCCAACAAATACTTTTTAAATGTAGATGTCCTATAATACATAGTCCAAAAGTCTTAAACATATAGTGACATCAGCATGAACATCCGGTCTTTGCTACATGCAAGAAGGAAGGCAAAGACTCATGAAACCAAAAAAAAAAGAGTAAATTAAATGACAGATTTAAAAATGGACATCATATTTCTGCTGGTCAGTCCTTCCAACACATGTAAAAACTGTAGTTACTTCTGGATGGGGAGAATACTTGATGAGATTCATTTTACAATATTCCCCATTCTTTTTCTGAGAAATCATACTGAAAACTCATTCCATGTGGTCTACAAGGTAGCTGTGCCGTGGAGGGCATGAATTATTTACTGTAGATAACTGTAGATAGCTACAGGAGGCAGGGAGGTGAGCATTGTTGATCATTGTTGCCTTGGTCCTCCCTGCATACTGGGACTTTCAGAACTCGGGCTGATGCTGTATTTTCAAACGAGCACTTAAAACATATGGGTCCAAGCCATAAATTGATCAGGCTTATTTCTCTAGAACTGATATCACAGTTACATTTTCAGACTAGTTTCATTCTCAGTCGCTGAGCAGCTTGCGCTCAGAAAGGCGAAATAGGAAAAATCTGAAACAGAAGCACTGTAATTTTTCTTCATGATGGCAGGTGGTGTGATGTTAGGACTGCTGCATCATCTCATTTGTCAAAAGACAGAAGTCTTTTTTTATAATTCTACTGAATGAGATTTCATTCATAATAAACACATTATTTTCCAACTTGTGGTTACAAAATGTAAAGACTTGGGTCGCTAAGTTTTTTGGTTGACTATATGTAGTAATTCATGTCATGGACTACTGTAATAAGTACGCGCTGTGTAAAGCAAATTAATTGAAGGCATTGAAGTATTCCATTTTGCCAACTTCGGAAAGTATTTTGGCAGATGGTCGCTGAAATATGTTTCAGCGTAACAGAACATGGTTGCTGTTTTCCCCCCACTGTTACATGAGAAAGTAAAAATATACATATTGTTTCTTTTTAACTGTATAATATTTTAAGAATGAAACAATGGTGCATTTGTCTGAAGAAAAAAATCATTGAAAATTATGGGTTTAAATGGATGGTGCTTGTTTTGTTTGAATCTAAGTTGTATATCGCCTCTGTTATGTTTATTGAAAACAAAAAAAAAAAAAGATACTGTGCATGACGTGTTTAGCAGTCATAATGATGTCCATTTGTGAAATGTGTATCAAATCAAAAAATGAGAAAAAAAGAAAAGAAAAAAAATAAATCCGTAGATGCACTTATTGTACATGTGGTTAGGTTAGTAGGTTTGACTTCAAGTTCTTGACTGCCTTACAGATGTTTGGGCTCTGAAAGACATAGACAAGACTTGTGGGAGAAGACATAATGAAAAACAATAAAGGATTGTAGAATAATATTGAACAATTCTGAAATTGCAGTTCTTTTGATGCTTGTGATTATTGAAGATGTACTTTAGAGAAATTTCATTGAAAAGATATGACTGATGTTAATTCTGTAGAATAGCAATGTATACCAAATGTAATCTTTCCAATGCTATGAAGAATTTATACATGAAATTGATATGCAATAAAACCTGTGTGCTTTTTAAATGAGCTGTCCACTGTGGATTTGTGAGCTAGAGGTGAGCACGATTAGTGAATCCTCCCATTTTATAATTTATTATTTAGACTTTACTAAGTAACTACAATATTTCATTTGAACCAAGCACAAATAATAAGCATCTAGCTACAGTATATTATCTACACCTAGCTATGAATAAAACAACAGTCCTTCATTTAATTAACTGTATGCTCACTTTGGACGCTGCAGTGTACTGCTGTTAAACTGTACTGCATTACACTGAGAGGAGTTTCTGTTAGTGGACAAAATAATAGAAACACCTGCCAGGTTCTCTGGGACAAAACTATTTAAAAGCACAGATTTACAGAGCAAAATAATTATTATGAAACCACTGAACCAATGAAATTATTTGTATGTAACAAATAATATGCTGTTAATTAATTTCAATCACAGTATAATTAATTAGTTTTGATAATTATACACAACAGAAGAATATTGTTCAAATAAAAACTTACATTTTTTATTTTTTACAGCAATTTCTTATTATTTTCCAATTATACAGCGGGGGAAATAAGTATTTGACACATCAGCATTTTTATTAGTAAGGGGATTTCTAAGTGGGCTATTGATGCA
>JAUYWH010000025.1:8669468-8726345 GCA_034779795.1 Ctenopoma multispine | reverse complement strand
TGGAAATTTTGCATCAATAGCCCACTTAGAAATCCCCTTACTGATAAAAATGCTGATGTGTCAAATACTTATTTCCCTCGCTGTATATAATAATAAGAAGAGATGGATATTTAATTTTCAAACTTAAATGACCACATCTTAAAGAAATGTTAATAGATCTGCAATAACGTTTGTGCTTTTATTCATCTGTAATATTTTTGTATTAAGATTACAATAATAAAATAAAAAAGTCTTACCTTCTCCATTTAGAGCCATCCACCGCTTTTCTGTGACATATATCTCATGGCCATCACTTCTCCTAAGTGTGATGAAAAAAGTGACAATGTGAAATATTTTATGTTAAATGACAACAAAAAATAACAAATTAAACAGAAAACTTCTGGTCTTTATCTAGGTTTGATGTGGTCGTTAACCATTTAGATTATTAGAAGGAAAATAAAAGCTTATACTGAACAGAGCTATTTGACATGTCTAGGTATTTTTGATGTCATATATTTTTCATTTCAGTGTATCATCCATTATTATAAGTCACTTTCATTGGAAAGAGTCAAAGCTACTTTTGAGCAATATCTTAAAGTTGTAGCTTCAGCTTGCCAACATAGCAGTTTAACAGCATGTCCTCAACTAAATACATGCATTTGGTTTAGTTTAATTGCACCATCAATGTTTTTTGTGAAAAACATTAAACTCCCTCCCGATTTCTTATCTATTTGTGTGAATCTCAAACAGTTTCACATCTTCAAACAAAATCTAATGTGAAACAAAGGCAATCTGAACAAACATAAAACACGGGTTTTGAATAAACCATTGTATATTTTGAGAAAAAAGTGATGAATACCAATTAGGCCTGTGGGAAAAGTATTACTCTAGTTACATCCAAAAAACTACCAAACAGCACTGATCAGTCTGGGAAGGGTTACAAACACAAAATGTCACAAAATATGCAAAGAAAACATCCAAGGAACTGCAGGCCTATATCACTTCAATAAAGATCAATGAGAAAATCATACATGCAGTCAACCATGGAGGTGGCAGTGTAATGTTGTAGGGATGCTTTGCTGCTTCAGGGCCAGGGTAACCTGTCATAATCCAGGAAATGAATCAAAGTAGTGGTTCCTGGACCACTACCTATCACATACTACTGTACCTTCATTGCAAATCTGCATCCCTGCCTTGTCTTCAGCCAGATTTTCTCATTTTCAAAATGGCAGTTTATGCAGTTCTATCCAGTAAAAGCTCTGTGTTAATTCCAGTCTTAAAAAGTCTCTTATCAGTAATTACTGGAAATTATCAGAAGCATGTACAGCAATGTTGTTATAAAACTAGTGATCAGGTTGAAAATACTGCAAAACTATGTAAACTATGACCCTATTGAAAAAGAACAGAACAGTCCTTTTCAATGACATTATAACTACACACTGCAATACTTTCTACAGTCCAGAAAAGCTAATAAGTTGAATTTAAATTCATATAAAAATAAATAAATGGGGGAAAAAAGATTATTGTCGTTAATGTGAAATTATAAAAGACATTCATACTACCACATGTAAAGTACCTTGGACTTGTTGCTTCAGTTTGGCCAATTCAGTCTTCTCCAACTTCATTTCTCTCAGTTTAGCTTTCTGAGCTAAAAACAAAGCAAAAATAAAGATCAAATGTTAAGATATATTCTCTACTGTTAACTACTGTGGCATGTTTGCATACCTGCACTAAAGCATTCAACCAAGCAACCATTCATTGGATTGAATTCTCTGAATTGTTAACAAAAGCCTCCTCTAAAGGGGACTGTTACATCGAATTTCACTGACCTGAGATCCAGTGATAATACTGATCAGTATTGTCCCTACATGTATCTAAAACTGGCAGACAGATTGTTTTTGTAAGGTTTAGATTCCTGATGGTGTACTTCCTGATTGTAAACTTGTGTGTCTGTCATGTTTCTGGGCCCTTTTTTCAAAGTGTAATGTTCTACCTTGCATATCGCTGGGGACATCTGCTTAGGGAGTATAAATGAGAATTAGCTTGTATCTGGTGCAACACAGCTGGCTTTCTCAGCTCCATTACTGCCCTCTGGTGATGGAGTCATGGGGCTCTACTATACACACACAAAGCTGATCTTCACATGTCACCATAAACATCAGAAATAAAATCCCAAGAGAGTCTATGACACTGTAACAAAACAGAAATAACAAAAACAAATTAATTCTGCAAAGGATAAGGTTGGCAGTATTCTCTGTTTTTCTAATATCCAACAAATTCCATGAATCAGTCACTCACAGACTTTCCCGCTGCTCTAAATATCCATAAATATCTTCAATGCAACAATAACTTGGTGGTGATGTTCGTGTCAATATCATATTGGTGGACACGAACACCACTTGGCTTTGGTGCCATGTTTACATCTTTTGAGTATGTCAAGCTCACTGTCTAACTGCTTCTCTTTTGTTTTATTTAAAGCATTTGAAACTTTTCAAAATGTAAACATTAAAAACAAGAAGACACAGGCTGCCAAGGGGAGAAAACATGCCTGGGTCTCAGATAATTTCAGAAATGGGCTCCATATCTTTGCAAATTTATTATATCTCACTGCTTCTAAGTTGGGGATATTGTGTATCTGCTCCTCTGGAATACAGCAACAATCTTTGAAAATGCAAACAGCACCTTTGGTGGTCACTTGCTATTTACATGAAGAGGATAAAAGTCACCATATATCCCAAAAACCTCTAATGCATTACATATCTCTGAGTTTGTTTCACTTTGTTTTTACAGAGAAGTGGACATAAGTAAGAAATCTTAAACTTAAAATCAACACAACTACTGAAAACCTAAGGTCAGATTTTAGTGCCAGCCCCTTTAGAATCAAAGTGCAAAAAGTTCTCTTTAGATACATTTGTTGGACTTAACTCAAAGTTATACAAAGAGGGAAGCAGAGCAGGTAGAGTAATTTCCTTCATCTCATGGAAAATTAAAGTGTAGAGTCTTACAGGGACACAAAGTGTTAAAAGGTAAATTACAAGCAAACTACTAAAGTTGAGGTTTTAAGTGACGATTAGCTTCACAATATCAAGATGACGTTATTGTCAGGATAGTTAAAAAAAAAACACGTTAAGCATGCAACGATCGGGTCAGTTTTCATATGGAAATATTTTAATTTGACAACAGCAGATAAGTCGGATGCATGTAATGATTTTAACACTCAGATTCTGGCACTGGGAATTATGATAATTACGGGCATCTGCACTAACAGCTGTCTCTGTCATTAGCTCGGTTAAAAACATGATGTCTCTTTAAGAGGACGGAAATAAGGGGAAGTGAAGTAAGAGGGCACTACTTCCTCGTAGCCCTCACAATCAAAACATTATTTGTGCGCAATGGGAGAGTTCGCATTTTCGAAAGGGCATTTTCTAATCTAGCTCTTGGCGCATATTATCAGGAAGGTGCTCGAACAGCCTCTGTTGCACCATGCTTCAGCTCAACGACGCGGTGGATCCGGAGAGTCCGGGTGCTGCGGTTCTCCACCCTGCAGAAACAGAGGATGGGGTCGAGGTTGCCTTCACGCCGCCGGAGGCCGAAAGAAGCCTCGGACACGGAGCCTCCGTGGCCTGTTGCCCCCCGTTACAAACGCTGACTCCTTTTCATGTGCAGAACCCCACAATGCAAGCGAAGGTCAAGGACTATTTCGTGTTCAGGGTAAGTTGCTGCATAGCATAACAACCTGCGTTAATCCACTTTAAGACACCTAGGCCGAATTGTTTAATTACACTGCTTACTGTAAGTAGTTATTACAGTGTATTGTCAAAGCAACACCACATACAGGGAGGAACAGGATGCTGGCGACTGACGCTTGTGTGATGCTGATCTCAGCCAGGTACCATTGAGCAGGCTGTGAGCGACATCAGGACTGTGGCACTCCCTTCTGAGGATGGAGAGGTGCTCAGTGTTTGGCTACTTGCCGAGTAAGTATCCCAGCAGCATGTGACTGTTTAACTATCATTCTGAAACATGAAGCATCTGTTTGGATGAGCTGCTGAACTGTAAGGTTTACTGCAAAAGCAAATATATGCACACCTGAGATTTATCAGTGACTTATTTGTTTCTAGGAATTTGTTTTCACTGTTGCTGCTCATCCAGATGTTTGTTACCATAATAAAGGTTATTTACAATTATGTATTTTATAATTTAGTGAAGCATGATTTCGTTTTATTGTACTTTCCTGTCACATTTGTTGATTTTGTGTGGGACGTCTACAGAATTGACCACTGGAACAATGAGAAGGAGAGACTTGTGCTTATTACTGATAGGTAGGTCAAAAAGTATATTTTGCTGACTCATGTTTGAAGATATGAACTGTATAACATGATATCTGTGAGTATTTGTTGCCACAATTTCAAATCTTTTGATCGTGTGTGCAGGTCTCTGCTGGTGTGCAAGTACGACTTCATCAACCTAACATGTCAGCAGGTCATCAGGATCTCTCTCAACGCTGTGGACACCATCTCAGTGGGCGAGTTTGAGTTCCCACCCAAATCCCTAAACAAGTACGCCAACATATTTTAGTATGCCATCAACAAATGAGCATTAACTTGTAGCATACTACAAGTATATCAATGACTACATTAAGAACATGACTCCACTTCAGCGTGTGGTGGTACTGCATTATTATTAAAATACTTCAGGTGTGATTTTGTTGTTTTTGGACTTACACTGCTGTGTTTACTTACAGGAGAGAGGGCTACGGGATTCGTGTCCAATGGGACAAACGCCCTCGAGCCTCATTTTTTAACCGCTGGAACCCCTGGTCCACAGACATGCCCTACGCCACCTTCACAGAGCACCCCATGGCCCATGCTGATGAGAAGGTGGCATCTCTTTGCCAGGTATAGTCTTTTTAATTAAATAAGGCTTAAACGACAATTAATCCATTTGACTTTGTTTTTAATTGAAAATGAGTGTTCAAAACATTTTGTATTTTCTTATTCAGTCATTAGCACTGTCCGAGGAATGAATTGATCTCAGCTGGCTGTAAAGTCTGCAGTAGATGTTGCTTTTGTTCCAGAAATCTCAGTTTTACATTGATATGGACTGTATACTATGCTAAAAACATAACTCATTAAAGTTAAGGAAGGCTGTTCTGATTTCATGCTTTTTCTCTGTCAAGATGGACAACTTTAGGACCCAGCTGGTGCAGGCAGTGAAGAAAGCCCATAAAGAGTATCCCATCCCTGGTCGGGCTAATGGTGTTCTGATCCTTGAGAGACCTCTGCTTATTGAGACCTATCTGGGCATTATGTCCTTCATCAACAATGAGGCCAAACTGGGTTACTCCATGACCCGCGGCAAGATCGGCTTCTAAATCTTATAGTTCCCCCAAGTTACAACAGAGTTCAATCCATCTGTCTGTGTTACATTGTGCTGTGAGAAGAAAGTAGTTGCGCCACTACAATGTGCAACTGATCTGTGTGTTTAAGTTGTGCCTATGAGATGTCAACACCTCCTTAAATTGGTGTCACAGACAAGTGGCCAGCCTATTATAGGTAAATGATATGCAGCAGTGCATGGATGATCTACTCTTTTTTTTTTAAGTGACCCCAAGCTTTTTCTATCAAAGAGCTGCTCTCTGATCTGCTGAATCTGTATGTGTCTTCAGGAGCGTACACACTTCTGAGAGGACACATCACTTCATCAGTTCACCACTGTGAACTTGTTGTAGATTGAGCTTCTCAAAACTGTTGTTTAGATTTATGAAGAGGCATGCTATCAGCTAGCAGTGTTTTTATTGCAGGGCAAGAGATTAACTTTTTCATCTACAATAAAATGTCCCCAGAGAGTAGTGACTAATCAAGCTGTAACATCAGCTAGGGATATATTCCATGTTTGCTACCCTAGTATGGTTTGAAAGGAAGGGTTGCATTATTCAGATCACAGGAACATAGTAATAAAGGTTCCTAACAGGGAAATCCTGATCTTGGATCCTGTTCCAGGATATGTAGTGCTACACTGAAAAGCTCTGCTCAGCCTTGTAGTTGTGGAAAAAAACACTTGGGATATACGTTTGAGTCGAGATGATAATTTACATGTTGTGATCTTCCTCTCTTCTTAGATAATGTGCTCTTCATACTCACATTTGCCTAAATTACATCTTTCTGTACAACTTGGAGAGTTGCAGAAGCTACTGAAGCTAAAATGCTGTAGTTTGTTCATGTGTACATGTTTTATGCAACATGAATTTCTGAAACCATGAGTTTGTTTGTAAGTTGCCTTCAGGGTTCTGCAAGTTACATTTGTTTGTAGGCATACAGTGCTGTGAAAAAGTATTTGCCCCCATCCTGATTATAATTTTTTTTGCATTTTTGTCATTTTAAATAATTATTTTATTTATTAAGGGAAACAAGCTATCCCAAACTGCCTTGCCCTATGTGAAAAAGGAAATTACCTTTTTCACTAGAGCTGCAAAGCAGTGCCAGACCATCACACTACCACCACCATGATTAAGTATAAGTATGAGTATATTTTGTAGCATCAGTCTACAGAATATTTGCCCACAAGTTTTAGGGATAATCAAGTTTTTTGATCAGCAGTGACTTTTGCCTTGGAACTCTCCCATTGATGCCATTTGTGCCCAGTCTCCTTCTTATTGTTGAATCACGAACCCTGACATTAACTTAAGCAAGGCCTGCGGTTCCTTAGATGTTGTTCTAGGTTCTTTTATGACCTCCTGGAGGAGTTTTCATTGAGCTCTTGGAGTAATTATGGTAGGTCGGTCACTCCTGGGAAGGTTCACTACTGTTCTATGTTGTGGATAATGGCTCTCACTGTGGTTTGCTGAAGTCCCGAAACCTTAGAAATAGTTTTGTAACCCCTTCCAGACTGATACATGTGAATTACATCATTCTCATCTGTCCTTGAATTTCTTTAGATTACAGCATTGTGTTGAGTGTTTTTTTGTTTCAGCTGGTCTGGTAGTAGTCAGGCCTGGGTGTGGCAAGTGAAATTGAACTCAGCTTCAGTTCATTCATGATTTAGCAAGGGCCAGGCAAGATTAGACAGCCCCCCCCCCCATTAATAAATTAAATCTTCATTTAAAACAGCATTTTGTATTTCCCCAGGTTGTCTTAGTGTAATACTAAAATGTGTTTAATGTTCTGAATCGTTTAATAAATCAGATACTTCTAATACTTTATCACAGCACTGTACATAAACACACGCTGTACTACTGCAGTGGGAATGATAAATGGGTTACAAAATGAAATATATGCAAACAAAGCTTTGCATCAGTTATTCCACCACATACTGTATGTATCTTGTGAATAGGGTTTATTTTTTAATTAAGCGGCACCCTATAACAGATCATTATGCTACCAAAGGCCATATTTTCATGCTCAACAATGCCACTGAATAATAACTGTATCCCAAAATGCCCTTTTATGTGTTTAACTTGTGCATGTTCCCTGCATGTTGAATTTGCATGACAGATGATTTTTTTAAAAGAATATCCTAAATGGTTTTGTAAGAACTACTTACGGTTTATTTATCTGCAGCTATTTTGATGCAGTTACTTCCTGAATGCTTCTGGAAAATGAATATTTCATTGTCAGTTGTTAAGTATTTTATTTAGGGATTTAAAAGATGTTAATTGTTACAAATATTGTAGCACAATAGCAAATAATAAATAACAAAATGTTCTTGTCAGGGCTTCAGCTCTTAAGCTCTTTTTTTTTTTTTAAAGGGACTGTGTACATACAGGCAGTGCTTAGAGTCCAATTAGCATGGTCCTAATATATTTAGTACTGCCTTTTAATTTGTTCTCTGGTTTTTACTGGAATTTCAGTTTGGTCATTGTGGGTAACTTTTTAATTCTAGCAGTAATGTGACAATAACTGAATTTTAAAGATAGTGCTTCTCATGTGTCATGAAGAACTACTTAAAAATTGTGCCACTAAACATATACAAACAGTACAAACAAGCACTAGTAACTAGGTACTTTTTTGTACTGATTCAATGGATATACAGTATGTCTGTCTAATATTTTTCTTTGTACATGTATGCTCCAAAGACATACTGTCAAAGCCTCCTGTGATCCTGACTCACTGAACTGTAATAACAATAGTGAAGAAATATCCCAGTCTAAATGTTTTTGAGTGAGGCTCACTCTTCCAACAGATGTGAAAATTCCGGTTGATTTGGTGAATTTTGTAGTATTCTCATTTACTGTACCTCCATAATGATAAATACCTGAAAAGCTGGGCAAAGCACAGTGGAGTGATTGTGAGGCTCATGGTAACAGTATCTTATGTCACAAATTGTAGCTTTATTTATTACCCAGATACTATTTTCACTAAAAAACAATTTTGCACACTTTTCTACATGCCACATGTTGCACACAAACAATTTTATAAATGTAAAGATCTGTATTTTAGTAACAAACACACTTTATTCAAAATAGCACAGCATACAAAATAGTTAATCTAAAATTGCAGTGAATTCTATAAAACTTTGTAAACTCTTCTCACAGTGCTTGGAACTTGCGGATTCAGTTATTTAAAAAGTAAATTTTTTTTTCCACAAAAGGCTGCCGGGATGCATATCATAAGAAACTGTTATTCAGGTTTTCCCCATTTACAACATTACTGTACAGAAAATGAATATTTTGTAATCTGCATTGAGAGACTTTAAAGTTGTTGAGCAACCAGAGATGAAACATGAAGCTGCTTAACAGGTAGGTAAGATTTAGAGGAGTGTTACCACCAGTCTTTTGGTCATCAACTTAACATTCCCTGCAAAGTATGTGTGGCTAAGTAAGCCAGAACTGTGATCCAGTTATTGTTGAGATTTGTGTTCTTGTGTGTTCTACTTGTCCTCTTGATCAGTGTCCATGTAGCACAAACACAGCTGCTCTTTTCCAAGTAGGATCAGAGAGTCTCCATGGCAGTGCCAGCTTAATGAGTGGACCTGGAAACCACCTGGCAGAATTGTGGAATGGGAAAATGTGAGACAACACTTTTTCATGAACATTAAAAGAACAGTGCATCGTTGAGTTATGTGAAAGACATCAATAAGAGCACAGACATCAACAGAATAAGTGATGTCAGGCAATTGTAGAAAGATAAATTAGTCCCTTATGGACAGATTAAAATCCACTTATTACGAAAAATGTGCTGTTTGCTTCACTAACAATGGTGGTTATGGTCGCCACAACATACATAATTGTCCCTGAAATCTATTACATCATAATATACTGTATAAGCCTTTATGCCATATTTTTATATTCAGATTTTATTTAATGTTGATTTGGTTGGATTACCAATCCCCCCTGATTCCTGGCCACACATCGAAGTGTCCCTGAACAAGACACTGAACCCATGTCACCTTAAGGGACTGCCTGTCCTGTAAAATGTAATCACGGTGAATGCTATTCAGCATTGACAGTATTGTTTTCCTTTTTATTTTTATTATTCTGAGTACTTCTGTACATTTTTCAGTGTTTAACTACTTCAGCATACTTTAAGCTATTAAAACCATTCGGGTATCAAAATGTTCAGCTTTTTAAGGACATTTATGCTTCCATTCAGATTTTTTTCTAATATTTACACTTACTTAATACAATTAATAACTTAATTAAATATTCAGCTTTTTTCAGCAATTTTTTATAATGGCAGTCTATGGAGAGAATCTTCAAATCTTCTAAAACTTTGTCCTCTTTTAGCTGTAAGTACTTCAGCATACTTTAAGCTAAAGACACCATTCCAACTTTAAACAAGTCTCAAGACATTAAGCTGTCTTTCCTCCATTCAGCTTTTTAATAGCTGTTACAGTTTTTGAGTTTAAGCAGTTTTAGTTTTCAGCGTTTTTTTGGACATTTCTGATCTTTCTCCATTAGTGTGTACTGCAGAACGTTGAGTAAATGTAAACATTCCCTTGTTGCTGTGTGACATCACCACTCTAACTAGTGTTTTTCTACTTTTCTCTCTGTTTTCCTCGCTTGTTCTCTCACCATTCAACTTATACTAACAAATTAGAAATTAAAAATGTAGAGAACTTTGTCATGGTTCAGAAATTGCTGGTCTTTTCCGTATGACTTTCTGCTTTTGAATAATGTGGCACAAATGAGAGAGAGCTGGTCAGTTCACGCATTCACTCCTATTCAAATCCATGACAAGAGTTTTCTGTCCAAATCACATCTGCAGCCCGATTTAAAATTGTAACTACGCCTTCATTTTATGGAATATCTTGACATAAAACATGTCACATGTTTGTTGAAGACTCCTGCTGCTGCCAATGATATCAGTTTTTGGATAACGCTTACTGTTTTTGTGTATTTATAGACTTTTGTGAAATGAAGTTTCTGACTTTTTCCTGTAGAGACACATTAACGAGCTGCAGGTGTGTGTGTCGCTTGTCCCTGTCTCCTCTCTCTGTGTGTGAGAATGGGTGAATGAGAAGCAGTGCAAAGCTTTAAGTACCACGCACGCACGCACGCGCGCACACGCACACTGTGAGTTCACCTTCAAATTTAGGGTCTAAATAAGGGGGATGTATACTTGCAAAATAATTATGTATAACTTATGTATAGGGTTTTTCAACTGTTTCTAATAGTCAGCTTTTTTCTAAAGTTATGCTGAAATATTTAGCTTTTATTCTAAAATACTTTTGACATTCAGCTTTTTTCAGATATTATAATAAGATTAAATGCACACAATGTTCAAATAACTTTTATTAACTTTGAGATATAACTTCAATTATCTTTGCTAATAACACCAATTCAACTTTAAATTATGCCTTTAATAATAGTATTTGGTAAATTCTAAATATTCTTATGCTTATCACCACATTCAGCTAAGACATTTCTACAATTTTGCTGTTGCACGCAACTATTTGATGTTTCAGCTTGAATTCTGATGTTTTTTTAAGCAATTTTCTGGCAAAATCCTTCAGCATTTTAACATTCACAGTGCATTTTCTTCAGGAGATGCTTTTTCTAGTTTTACAATATTCTTCTTCTACGATCTTTAAAATGAAAAAGTTGCTGCCAACATCAGGATGTTGTGTCTGTTTTGTGTAGCTTAACCTGGCAGGAAAGTCCTTAGGGTGCACTAGTTTTTTCCTACATGTGACAACAACGTAATTGAGACATTTCAGTTCTCAGTGAATATTCATGTTACCTTCTGAGGGGACTTGTACAGAAACACAGCCTGCTGGGGACCAGAGATAAAGTTTGGTGTTGGCTGTACACAGTGCCAGCCGTGGTCGGCGAGGGTCCCACTGAAAGCAGCGCACAGCCGATGTCTGCTCCAGAACGGCTTCCAGGTTCATCTTCTGCATGTCCCACACCCACACAACATTGGCCATGTTGTCTACAATCACAGACACACAGATACATACATTCAGAAGCATTTAACGTGTAGAGTTACGAAACATCAGCACTGTAGCACACAAGTCAACACCAAAGGTGATGTTTATGACCAAGATGCAGAGAGGACTATAGAGCTATAAAGACTTACCATTTTTGGTGGCTAGATAGCGACTATCTGAGCTAAATGCCATAAAAGAGATACCAATCTTTGGGTTTGCTCGGTCTGGGTCTGGTTTCACCACAGGAATTTGGACTGGCAGAGGGCGGATTTCATCTGAATGAAGAAAAAAATAATTAAAGTTTGAGTCCAAGTGACAAATTACGTTTAAGTAAAATACTTTCAGAATGTCTTTGTCTTAATAATGGAAAAAGCAGACATACATTTGCTCTGAGTGTTGAAGAGGGTAGAGCCTATTGTGATGCTGTGTAGCGACAGATCTTCACTACCAACAGCTGGCCTGCGCTCCACTTCCCTATACACAACCTAGAAATAGAATAACTAACAGTAAGCAATTGAACTGCAGTGTGTGAGGGCTCATCGTGAGGAATGTAAAATACTCACAGCTTTTGCGTTATTGATAGATGCGGGGTGCTCAAATTGTATAATTTTCTTCCATGTGATATGATTGAGGATGCGTACCTGAGGGTTTAAAACTCTTATTAGTCAGTTTTGTACTGACATTTACAGTTGCACATAACAACTGCTATCAGCACAACACATCTGACTCTCTGACCCAACTGACAGCACTAGAGTTTTATTATTATTTTATAATGTGTATACCAGGTTTTGACCAGAAAAAAATGCACGGAAGAAAATACAATCTCTCTGCTGTATCAGATTTGATAATATGTTAAAATTCACTGTAAGACTGACAAAGCTAGACGTTTTAATGCTAAATCGTAAGAGTACTCCTTTAAGACGTGGCTATACAGTAGAATCTGTACATTGTTGAAAAACACTGTTAAAAGTTTGGTTCATACTTTTTCATCGTAGCTACCAATGGCCAGGAACTGGCTGCTGGGACTCCAGATCAGAGACTTGACACCCAGTGACCACTCATAGGCACTGTAGGTTGAGAGCAACCGACCATCCAAAGAATACAGCAACACCTTGTACTGTGGAGAGGAAACAAAACATCACATCAGTAATTATAATAATATTGATTCATCGTGTTCATGTCTCTGCTAGGATTGGTCAATTGGAATACAGCAAAAGCCCCATTAAGACTGGATTTATTGCTCTAGGGGAGGTGGGGTGATTACAGTATGTGCGTAGGTGATTTTTCACCTCTTACCCAATTACAGGGGATCAGTACTTTAGAGTACTTTACACCACATGTCTACCTAAAATGTTATTCTTATGCAAGTGGTGATTTTATTTTGCTTAGACAAGACATTTTGTTTAAGGCAAACAGTACATTGTTTACACAGTGATCTACAGGGATTAACTGTCTAAATGGTTAATCTTGAATCCTTTTGTCACATCTTTAATCTCACCTCCAAACAACTGTCCCAAACTGCCAGCACACAGCCATTGGGAGACCACTCCAACCCAGCCAGGTCCTGTGTCTCAGTCTCAAAATGCTTTAACAGAGTTAAATTAAATAATTGTTGTTATACATTTACTGAAAAAAGTAACAAACAAAACACATGTGCATGTGCACATGTACCTTGAAACACATACGTCAGACTCATGGCCTGTAGGCCAAATTTGGCCAACCCCATCATTTTACATGATGCTTGTAAAAAATGATTTTGCTGCCCCCTCTATATTGAGTTTGACACCACTGCTCTAAAACTTTGGACAGTCAGGGCAACACTTTAACATTGATGTACTCATAGAGCTCATAAAAATGAATAACTACATATATGAATGTTCATAAAAGTTAAGCAAAATTTTAAGGTCCTACTTACCCTCAACAAATGCCAGTCGTCACAAACAAATACACTAACGTAGTCTTTGCAGTCACGTCGTTCAGCCAAGGCCATATAGCAGCCATCTTTGCTGAAATCTGTACCTGTGGGTGAAAGCTTTAATTTTATGGGCTACCACTGTGGTATATAATCCCAAGTATGGAAAGGATCTTACAATGACACAGCCACATAGAACTAAAAAAACAATATAATCTGTTAAAAACTGGAAATGAACCTAAAAGATAAGCAATACTTTACATGACAATATAGTAAGGTTGTATTAAGCAATATATCCACAGCAGCATCAAGAAAAACACTTGTTTTTCCATATTTGATAAAAAAAGCATTCTTATCTATTAAGGTTAATATTAATCCTGATAACTGAACATGTAATCTCATTGTTTCTGGTATTTTTATGCAATGTAATTATTTGACACTTGGCACAAACAAATCGCTGGTATACAACTATCATGGCCAAATTATTTATATGTCAATGCTGATTATACAAGAGTCGCAAAAGGGCATAGCATTGCATGCATAAAATGGAACAATAATTTTTCTCCTAGTTGCTGACAGGCCAGTTATGAAGAGCATGCTCCATTTACTGAAGAGAGGCACAGCTGTCAGCATACCCAGGGTCATGCCACAAGGTAAAGTACAGCATGTGATTTGTGGGGCATGCTCAAGCACTCAGACCCCTGGCCCTGTCCTCAGGTACTCTCGGTAATACAGATAAACTTGTGAGACAATAAATAAAACAATATCACTCTCATACTCACCCTTCTGACATGCTTTGGGATGCTTGATGTAAGACACAGCTTTGGTGCACAGGGACCAGACAGTGATTCTCAACTATCAATTCATCAGTAGAAAGAAGGGAACAAACAGTGAATTGTTATAACTCTGACAAACAAGGACACCATACTACCAGACAGTCCAAAGAGAATCAAACCTAGTGCCTGTCAACCTAGTGACAAAAGCAGATATTGATGATTGAGAGTTAAAATCCGATTAAAATATATAAGCCAAAGTTAAATGGCAGACACATAACAAAAATAAACATTTTGATAATTATCTATGACCAAGATATGCACTGACCATGAAAACAGTGTTTTTAAATTACTTAGAACATTATCATTGGGACTTAGTATACTATACCATATCTGCTGTAACCTAAAATTGGACAGCGATTAGGTTTTGAAGCACAATGTGATTTTACAAGACACTTTGCACAATATGCTTTCTCTACTGCTGAGAGGTCAACGTGATATCTATTCAACCACTAGACATCTTTAAGACCTTTAACTGAGGCTGTGATCTAGTAAGTGCTGCATATGTCGGGTGGGCGGGTGTCAACAGCAACCTATTAAAAGAGATCAGTCAACCAGGCCACTAGCCCAATGAGGCATCTAAATGCTCCTCTACACTCGAAGACTTGTCCATCAACTGGGCAGAACCAGACTACAGCCAGACTGTAGTGGCCCATCATGCCCTTTTAATGGCTGTGGACAGAGTGCATTATATCTTTACAGAGGTCTGTGATAAATCTCCTAGAGATATGAGACACTGACATGGTATTCATCCACCATAGTCCTATAGGGCCGTGGGTGTACTGTTGTCTATTTATGAAAACATACAGTGGAAAGAAAACGTATGTGACCCTGTTACCTGTTCAAATTTTCTATCTTGCTTTTCTTATTTTTTTTCCCCAAGGCATAGTTCAAATTAACAGAGGCTTCTTGTTAATAGCAAACCAAAAATGTTTATAGTGGCTCTAATCTACAACTACAATCTTGTTTCATAGATTATCTCTAAGTTTGACTTCACTTTGCTATTATTAATGTCATTAGCCTAAGGGTTCACATGCTTTTTTTCAAGCTACACTGAATGTAATTTCATGTTTAAAAATAACAGTCACTGATAAGGATCAAAAGAGATTATACAGATTAAATTAGGACGTGTGCACACATTTAATTAACAGAACCAAAGTGTCACAACACAGAGCAACGAAACAGGACCAGTTCATTTAGTAGTCAAGATGTAACATTAGACATGTACACTTCTGCTACAAGTCTGACAAATTAACGGCAAGTTGTTTAGCCAGCAAGTTGTGTGCATTCCCACAAATGAGACCCTGTCATAGCATAACTATCTGGCTACAAGTCAGCATAACTAAGAAACCACATGGGTTAGTACTAAGTTTTGACAGCAGTCACTTAAATATCTATCACTTCAGCAGAAATGATAGCAGAGGGTGTTAAGGTGTTCACATAAGGAGTTGCTTCTTCATCCCAGCTGTTAACAATACCAGGCCCAGAGTGACAGCATAAATTACACATAGTAAACTTATTGAATGTTACTCATAGATAGAGACAGGCATGTATAATATTAAATGCATTCCTTTTACTTATACAGAATGGGAAACAGATGAGGTAACTTCAACAAAAATGACAAATTAAAGGTAGAACAAAAATGTGAACTACTATTTAGCCACAATGTATTCTCAAAATCAATGTCTGCAGATACACACATTTTGACACTTTATTGGTAGCATCAAACCATACTGTTTGCCATTGTATGCCATTCCACTTCAAATAAATGTAATGTGTATTCTTATACAATTTAACAGAGACAATTTTTATCTTATAAATACTATTTTGAAATCATAAAAATAAGAACTCATTTGAAATAAATAAATTAATATTTTGGCAATAATCCAAATATTTCCTGTAGGTGCAGAGCACAAACTACTGAAGTGACGAGGCACATAAAAGGGTTCAGACAGGTATTTGAACTGGACCACGTCTGTCAACTAACTGGGCTGAAGTAACAACCTGTCTGCTTGGTCAAGACATCCAGCTGTGTAGACCCTGTAATAACACTGCACCGCATGCTTCCGGGGCATCCCCTCAGACATGGTGCCATGGCAACACATATCAACACTGCTCAAACACAAACACTTCAAGACCTGAAATGCAGTGTAACTTTAAACTGGGCGGAGGAAGGTCAGCATGAGGAAAATAGGTGGGAAATGCTTTTCCATGTGAGGGGGTATGCAATAAGATCCTTAGTTGGTAAAGCTACACTTATGATGAAGTATCCTCAGCAAAGGTGAGCTCCAGCTTGGCAATGGGGGACTAAGGACTTTGGGGTTGGTGTGAAAAGGTAAAACTCCACTATGACAGCTGCTCATACAGAGAGGGAAAAAAATATATAATCACATGGTTGCCAGGATTAGTTTAACTGCAACTGGTTACCAGTACCCACTAACTGTGCATTTGTATTTTAGAATTGTTTTGGTTAATACATGCACAATGACCCATCGTTCAGAGATAATTCCCAATATTTTTACCTAAACAATATGGTTGTGAGTTTCCTACAAAGGGGTGGGTCTGAAAATGACGGTTTCATAACAAGTCTGTTGTAAAGTCTTTGAGGCTGCTGTTGTAGAAATAAAATTCACTTCTGTTTAAAAGTATTCATAACAAGAAAACCACAGAATTAGGGAACATTCCCAACAGAGCAATCTATGGGCAACATGATAACTACGATTGGCTGTAGACTAAAGTTAATGACAGCACCCTCGAATAAAACCTATCAATCAGCCATTCTTGTTGCGCGCCAAGGCTAGTGCAAGAGAATGGGCAAATGTATTTGATACTATATAGGCCTATCTGTCAGCAGAGGATTAGATTGTAGGCATTCCACATAGGAAGTCCTCTCAAACCAATATAGCTTATTTCTCTGGAACTGGAACTGGAGCCGGTAGGAGCCCACACATAGTTATGGATGAACTACTGTCCCATGATGCACTGCAGCAGCTGCCTACAACTGCAGTTTAGTCCGGTAGCATTGTTGCCAACAATGCTACACGTTAGCAAGGCTCCAGTAATACTGGCCAAAAATGTTATTGCTAATCCGATCCCAACAATGAAAAAACCATTAGAGAAGTCAAGCTCAGTGATGTCCTTGGCTAGAGGTTTTCCATCCTCAGTTTATCACCCTTCAGCTGGTAAACATGGATTAACATGGATGTGTGAGTGGCATTTTGTGAGATCCTAAGATAAACGATCGGAATTCAAATAGGGGATAACTTGCGTGAAGTCTCACAATACATAGGCTTGGTTTCAGCAATGTGACTTTCTATTAAATCTGTGACAAGGCGCCGTCCCATTTTTTAAACAGCTGTTCTCTTCTAAAAACAAAGTAGTTCTGTCTTAAAGCCCATAAGGAAGAGTTGAGGAGCATTTCTAGCTGTCTTGCAAATGGTGTTTATCTGTGGTTTGTCTAGTGCTGCTAATAAAACATATATATTATTTATATCTACTGTCACAATATCAGTTGTGAGCTAATAAAATATAATCCATGTCCAAATCTAAAGTAGTAGGACATAAAGCTATGTCTGGAATTGAAGAGAAAAAAAAATCACTGTAACATGTACACAGAGACAACCAAGCACACAGACAACTAAGCAGATTAACTGACACATAGACAGACAAACACACAGAGGCACGATCCACACCACAGGCAGCTGTCTCTAAACAAGTTAATATAGCAGGCTGTTTATGAGTGGGGCTGAAATTCAAGCCTTACATGAACATCCGTCTGGCATACCCTTAATGAAATCTTGGGCTGGGGTGAAGGTAAGTTCAGTGGGCCCCTTGGCAATGTGGCAGCAAGTGCCTACGTTCCCTCTGTTAAATTAGTTGTCCAACCTAAATAACAAAAGGATGCTCAATAAGGCCCCCAACAAACAGAGCACTTCCAATGTATTTTTTGTAACTTTGTCTTCGATGAGAGTGAAGCATTCGCTTGCTGCGTTTGCATTGCTGAACGCCTCACATTTTACTGCTTTGTGTGCCATGCATTTTATCTTTGAATTATTGAAAGGCCAGATAATTGACAGTAGTATTTTCATAGTGTCCTGAGTCAACCTAAGATGAAGCCAACATCATCTAGCCAGAATTCTTGGACCAGTCAGGGTACTTTCCATTATCTCTCCTCTCTCTGAAAGTGCCATGTATCCACACTACAAGTGCGAATCTTCCTCAATCACAGCCAAAGCAAAAACTGTTCAATCTGTTCTTTTTATGTAGATATTTAGATACATGATGAATGGAAATATATAGAGTGTTATTATTATTAGATTAAGAACAATGATTTGGTTGGTGTAAATTGTATAGGCCTCATCGAAAAGGCACCTTGTGTACTGCAACTTGCAAAAGTGTTGTGTCTGATCAGGGTCTAACAGTAAGTAATAGCTCAACTTGCCGGCTCTAGTTGGCCAAGTTGTAAAGAAAGAGTGTAAGTGGAGGTGAAAAGATGTTGTGACATGGACTACTCTGAAAATCTTTTCACTGTTAAACCATAAAAAGTAACTATAATATCAGAGTTCAAGACCACCGTCTTGCTTAAAAAGAATTTAACTCCATCCCCAGTGAGACTAAGGCTGGAGTGTTAAACAAAGCAGTAGCAAAGATTATCTTTATCTGAGCAGTGCAAGCATTAGTACAGGATTACTTATCACAAGAAACAATTAACACTCCGAACTGAGATCTATGGAAAACAATTTTTTTTTTTTTATTCTTTCAGCAAAACATCCCAACATAAAGTGAATGGCAGCAAACTACTCAAAGGGCTTGTTGGTTGACATGATACATAAAAAAAAATTGATATTGATAATTTAAGTGTATTCTTTCACTCAAAAATAAGATGACTGCAAGTCAAGTTGTATTCAGACTTATTACATTCTATTTAATGCAGATGTCAAATAAATATTCTTAGGAGAGGAACCTTCATTCTTTTCCACCCTATTTCTTTTTTTTTGAAGATGCAGACAGTCACAAAGCAGACAGGCCACAGACACTTGCACTCTCTGTACCCTTCTCCAGACCAGACACAGTTGTGTGTTGGGCCACAACACCTGTCAAATGATTCCTGGAGTCAGGAATCATTTGACAGTTCGTATTCCACACAGCCTGAGAGTAGCTGCTATTTTTTCTGACTGCTTACAACACATGCATGCATGCACAATAACTTCATTTTCCAAATGTTCAACAACTATCTTGATCACGGTCGTTTAAAACTAAAATGTACATCTGTGTTATGTGTTAAGGTAAAATTAAGATGCATTTCAAATCTATATCACAATTGTGTGACTGTTTAAAAATATATACATTTTTAAAAAATATTTTATTATTATTATTATTTTATCATTATTATTATATTATAAGTGCAATCATATGGGGCACCAGCCTCACTTGGGTAAGGTTAAGTTCAACTTCAAATTTCTCACTTTTTTTTCATTATTTAAGCCAAAGTGTTGCTATATTACACTTATATTTAAATAAATACATTACAGTCATATTGCCCTGTTTTATTACATGACAAACTTTGTCAAAACGCTAATTTTAATTCTTCAGTTGTTTGCACAGTGTGACCTTTGGTTTAATATCACTGCACTGTGTCAACGGCAATTTTCACAAAATTTAGGTGATATGTAATTTAACTCGACAGTACAGTTTTGGAAAACTGCTTTCATTTGAAGATTTGAGAACATATTTTTGGTTTGTGTTTTTTTATACATTTTCCTTCACTCTTATTAAGTTTTATGTTTATATTAAAGGAACCCATTGCCAAAAGAAAATAGCAGACCTACAACAGAAGAACACGTACACATTGCACCCATGTACCAGAGGCACTTGAGACCCATGTATGACAGAACGCTAACAGGAGTGGAGCTATGAAATCAGGCTGAATACAGGCAGCAGGTGGGGGAGTGTAGGACAGTCAAGAAAGGCTCTGGTGTCTGGCTATTTTCAGGTCCCCCTTCCTTGTGGGCCAGCAACAGTTGAAACCAGACAAGCATATGCATAAACACACTTATGTGTGCATGAATGCACGCACACATACAACTTCACACTTACATGGAACTCAGTGGTGTTGAGAATGTGACGTCCATCTGGACTCCAGCGCGAGGAGACTAGTCCTATTGACCCCTCATCAATCTTACAGTGCCAGTCCGGCTGTTCAAGAGACCAAACCTGAAGAGGAAGACAGAAAGAAAAGGGAGTGTGACCAAAGAACAACTATTAACTATAACTGATGACATCCCTCACACGCATCCTGTATCTCCCCAAACTTGATTTGAAACAGTAAGAAACACCTGAGAGTCAGGAACCATGAAAGACTGGCACAGAATACCCCTTCAAAGGTAAGGTATTTCTACTGTGATGCACATGAAACGGACATTATACTAGCATGCAGAACAGAAACATTAACACAGCTGCTGTGAACTCTTAATAAAATGACTTGTTGTACATTAGTTAAACAGGCAAATAAGAAATTAACAGCATGGTTTCAGAAATGCAAATGTGGACATGAATGAATTACCCTTACTGTTAAAAATGATAAAATAATTGTTTTTAATCTCAGTGTGATTTGAAATGATAGCCTCTTCATCGCAGATATTTGATGTATATCACTTTATAGTATCTTATGTGTGCTTTACATGTTTATGTAATTTTACACCACTACTAAATGGTTTGTAGAAGGAACTGGATTCAGATTTTCATCTGATTTTCATTATTTTTGTATTTGCAAGAATGAGCTATAACTTTTGTTGATATAGAGTATAGGATGTAGTGAACAATGGTCTTTCACATGTTCAATACAATACATTCTATGAAAATCTGCACAATATAACAGAAGGACCTATCAATCCTGGCGGGTATTCCAGAAAGTAGGTTAAAGAAAAACACATTAGACACATAAGGTACTGACCTAAGAAGAATTATTTCACGTCGCATACTGTTACTGGATGCACTAATGGAAGATTCGTATTCCTAATCATATCATATTGGACATTCCGTGAATATTTTTTATAAATGTTTTGCATCTCTGGGTTGGATGTGTCTCAGTGCAGCAGCTTTAAGACCCAGAACGTATTTTTACATAAAAGTTGCAAGGTTTTATCAGTTACAAAAATCTAAAAACATTTAGTTCCTGGCTACAGGTAGAAAACACAACGTATGATTTAGTTGATTTCTCTAAAAATATGCTATAAAACTACATAAAATGGTAACTGTCATTTTTGAGTCCACTAGTAGATATGTAGTATCGTAGTCGGACAATACCATAAAATACCATATTCTAATGCTGTGACAAACCACTTTTGTTGCTGATTAATCTCTCTTTTTTTTGGTTAATTTTCTGTTTCATTGATAAAATGCCAAAATGAATACAAATATCATAGGTATATGGAGGATGACAATGTGTCTTCTTTTAATCCTAGATATTATAACTGTTTTTGAGTCTGATTCATCAAGTAAATTCATTAATTCAGTCATTTGGTGAAAGGGATGTGTTCCTATTGCAGCAAATACTAAAGGCAAAATTGCACAAAAGAGTTAAAATAGTAGTTAATTATTGATACAAGCACTAACAGTATAAATTTAGTAGATTAAGAACAACTGAAACTCATCATACATATAAAGACAATACTACTTTCTCATAACCTACCTGTACCAGTCCTCTCTTGTACATAGCACAAAGAATATAGAGAGAGTCAGAGGACCAGTCCATGTGGGATATTTGGTCCAGGCAGGTGTAGAGCTGCAGGATCTGAAGGGTGCTCATGTCTCGCACCACCAGCCTGTACTGCACACAGGTAGCCTGAGGAGTACAGCCAAAGACAAAAGACTTCTAGTCCACTTAATGTGTAACAGGCAATCTAACAATGGTTATTAAAAGCACTCATTCTAACACAGTATACTACATATACTACAAAGTTAAACATGAGTATGTATTACAAAAAACGAAACCACTTACCAAATATTTTCCATCTGGGGAAACTTTACAAAGTTGGTTGGATTGCTTGAAAACCTCAGAGAAATTCATCTTACGATCACAAGTGTTCCTGCACGGCACGGGAAAACGTTGTCATGACATTTCTTCAAATCCCTGCAGAGTTTCTTCACCGTTTAAACTTCATGACAAATGTGCAGTTTTTACTTTACGGGTAGTTTCCAAATATTAACACGTGATGGCGCCCTAACTCAAGTAAATACATAAGAGTCACACGGTAAAACGCACACATTACATACAGTTCTTTTCTAACGCACTTCATTAACATTACATATATGAGTATGACTTGATTTAGAGTTACAAGTGGCTAACTACATTAACCTAGCTATCTTACTCGAAGTAAGAGCAAAATAAAGCAACAAGTGACGGGACTTTAAATAACGAGTTCATTAACATTTTAGTCGCTTGCCACCGCTAACTGCTGCACAACTTTGATCCAGCATACAGCGAGAAACCAACTCGAGCTTTATGCTAATGATAAAGTTATCAGTCAACCTGGCACTGCACTCATTCAACGCTAGCGGATAGCATATGACGCTGCTAGCATCTTAGCAGGTAGCGTTAAGTTGGCTAACGTTAACCGACATTCACATTAATTATCAAAACTTACCTTTAATGTTAATTCTGCTTAGTGTTGTCAATTAGAAAACAGCCGCGAAAAGCCCCACAAGCAGTTTAGCAAGTTTTTTTCTTCGCATGACTGTCTTTGAGGCTCAGACGTTGTTAATCTGTTAACTGCTGCTAGATTGTTTGTATGAACAGATGACGACATAGCGGAGCTGTCCAATGAGCATCTCTCTACAGCGCTCTGTCTTCTGGGAAATGTAGTTGACTTTTAGTGGTTAATGTTTTTTCGGCCTGTGTTTGTACGTGTGCGTGTTTAGAAAATTAATAAAGGCAACAATATTTTAGTCATTAAAAGCTAATGAACTGGAAATTATGCAATGTATTGTAAATCTGTAATATTATCGCCATCTAAATTGCATCCCAGTCATTTATCTCATATTTAATCTTGACTTATCTCATTAAGTAATAGTTTGTGGTTTTGTTGTTTTATTTATATAACCCTTCTACTAGTCTAAATAGGCTCAGATAACGATTTAATTTATTTTTTACATATGCCCATTACTCCTGTTTTAAGGGGAGAGTGTTTCCCGCTTATGTGCGCCAAAACCGCGCTACCGCCTCCTACCTCTTCCAGCCCAAAAAACGCTTCACCTCCTCCTGTGGTCTCCTTCAGCAAGGCTCACGCTTCCCTGGACAGCATGCAATTCAGTTTTCCTCCAGTTTCCTCGCAGTTGCTTCTCCGAAAAGTCAATCATCTCTGACCGCCGTTATCACAACCTAAATTCCGTCGATTTTTTTTGTTTGTTTGTTTTTGCTGATTTTTATGGAGTGTCACTCTCTTGGCATGTTCGATAATAAAAAGGCAGGTGCTCCGCTCAACATAATTCCTGGGTGTTTGGATTGGAGTAATACTAATCTTCAGGTACGTTGGTTCATTTTAATTAACACTACGAATAAATTAGACCAACCTACAATATTTTTAATGAAGGCCTTTCAGTTTGTGGCGTTTGTTTTGCAAGCTTACGTGATAAGAGAGTCCTGGCTTTCTTGAGAATTGTCGAAGGCTGGACAGGACTCCAAATATTTAAAAAGTATTTATTTTTGTTCTGCTGATTCTGTTAATTTGATTTAGCAGTTAATCGCAATTTGTGTAATTTATTTTTCAATGTTAATGATCAGCATTAGGCCTATATATAGGACAGTATAACAACATGGGCTTCCTAGTAATAAAAATCAATAGTCTGAATAAAAACGCAGGCGTTTGAAATAACTCCGTGTACCATTAGCTATTTATTGACATGATGCAGACCGTGGTATATGTGAAATCAAAAACAAAAAGCGTAAAAGCTTCCAGCCTTAACAGAGGGTGGGTTATTTCTATTCATTTTTAATACTAATTAATTTTTTTAGAAATTCATTCACATTTTAGAGGTAAACCAATGACAACAAAACCTGGTCCTATATGAATGAATATTCACTTTGGTCTAAGGAGAATGAAATCTACAGTCTTAAAATTAATTTCTTCTCAGCTGGGAGTGTGCATTGTCTTGCATAAAACAGCCCCGCGTGTGTGTGTGTGTGTGTGTGTGTATGTATGTGTGTGTTGTCATGGGTGCCGTAACCTGGGATTGGAGACACAACGTAGAGACAGGTGAATATCAGTAAATCACGATGTTGAACACTTAAAGTGTCGATGTGACGTTTGTGGTAAAGAATCAGCAGAGGCCGTGCTTTACAGAAACACACTAACACCTGCGTGTAGGCCTCCACGGTTTGAATGAAAGAAGAATACGTTCATGATGTATTCATTCAAATGAAATATCATTTGAATGCTTGTGATTCAATATGTGACTCAACTGTGCCACACGAATACTGGGGTTCAAAATGAAATAATCGAATGTTTTACTATGGGAAACCTTTTTGCACTGGTTTCGTGCACTGCACAGACAGTATTTGCTTTTATGGGGCCTTTAGGTTACGCATTCTTCAGTGGCTGAATGTATTCATGCTTTTTTACACTTATTAAAAAAAACGAAACATTCTGAAAGACGTATGCATGTTCTATATTGTAGATCATAAACCTAGTGGATATATATGAGGATATTATCTGTGGTTATTTCTGGTGAGAGAAAGAACAGAAGATGTCCCTGTGATGCAGGCTAAGTGAAAAAGTCGTCTGTATCCTAGTGGACTGCCAATTAGGCAAAAATGTAGGAGCAGAGCTCTGAGGCCAACCCGCTGTCTGTGCTGCTCGTCCTGCGCTGACGCTCGGTCAGATCCCCTGTGCGCACACATGCGCAGCTCTGGGACCTGACGAGGCGGCTCTGGAGGACGAGCTGGGAATTGGTGCTGGTTTCTGCGGCGGCAGCCACCCCGGGAACAGCGGGAACCTGAAGCTGCACGGCTGTGTAATCCCAAATTAAAAAAGCTTTAAAGTGGTATGAGTCAAATTTTAAAAGGAGCACAAAAGTGTGGTGTAGCCACATGTTCTGCCTTCAGAAAAAAAAACCACGGCCTTTGTTCAACATATCACTTAACTTGTTTACTAAGCTGAATATCTTAAATCGATTCAGTTCAGAGCAAAGTGAAGACCCCTGTTATGTAGAGATAATGTTACAGTGTGGAACAATCAAAACGGACACAGGGTCACTTATACAGAAAGATCTATTTGGAGAAAAAGTGTGCACAGACCATACCTGCAGCCAAATGATCAACTCCACAGGAAATGTTTATTCTGATTTGTTTCAGCGTGTACCTTTGCCACAGTTTTTCCTTCCGAGGGGTTACTAAGGAGATGTGACGCTGCTGTGGTGTGCGACTGTGATTAGGCTATAAACGTTGGTACGAGCAAATATGCTCGACAAGATTTTGTTCTGGATTTGCCATGTTATTCCACATTAAACTGGATAGGACATGGAGACAAGACACAGCTCTCTAACGGTGTTCAGCGGTTCAGTGCACCGCGACTGGTTCAGCGTGCTGTTCACTTGCAGTTACTTTTCTAAAGTTTGACGATCATCAGCTCTGTAGACATAACTACGCTATTTGCTTTGGTAAGTCTATAGTATTTGGAGCTGGAGAACAGTTCAATTATTATTTTGAGGAAGGGGCGGAGGTGATGTTTGTGACTTTGTGGAGAGGATGGAGGATTCGTCTGTGAGCGAGACGGTGATGAGGCACAGGTCTGGGCACGCCCAAGCTCCCTGACACCCCGTGTCGTCCCTTTGGGATTACATTGGTGTGATCACACCTGGATGAGTGTGTGTGTGTGTATGTGTGTGTGTGTGTGTGTGTGTGTGTGTGTGTGTGTGTGGCTTGCTTCTGCTCCTGAACATCGACAATGGAATTGTCAATGCTTACACAACTGTATAAGCTATGAGAATATGTGGAAAGATGGTTACCTTTTTAACATGCTCTTTTTTTTACCATAATTATTAAATCAGTTCTTCTCATTCTAAACATTTTTGTGTGTGTGCTCTGCAGAGTGATCTGCCCCTCACCAGACTACCTTTCCTCTAAGATGTCCCAATCCACTGTTACAGAGGAAGGAGGCACTTTCGAGCACCTGTGGAGCTCCCTGTGAGTGGAAACACCTTCTGATGATTTAAATTTCCCCAGTGATTACAACATATTCCAAATCACACATAAAAAATGTAATATACAATGATGACAAAACATATCTGATACTGTAATTATTTAAATAATTATTTTGTGATCATATTGGGTTAGGACTGGTCTATTTATAATATAATAACTGCTTTACTTTGATCAATTAACATTTTAATTAAATTCCATTTAGTTATATCTACATTGAAAGTAAAGGGGAAGTGATGTCAATTAGGAAGAATATTTTCAGATAAGAACATTCTAATAAGTGAAAAATCAACATTATCTTCTGTTCATCTGAGGTTTTCTGGCCTCTGAATCTCTTGAAAGCCATATTGTCTCAATGTATTAACCAAGAATAGTATTTTTGAATGAAAGTATAATTAACTGTAGTTGTAGCCTAATCTTTAACAGTATTTTATGTCCATTAGGAGGTTGTTGTATAAGAATAAAATACATTGGATAAAAACATTCATTCAGATTGTTTAACATTATTCAAATGATATACAGTATTTTCTCCTTCTTTTAAATTATTATTATGTTCTTTGACAGATCCACTTATGCAGTTATACATTTTTTATAATCTCATCCCTCTTTGATAAACCTGGATCCTTGTTATTGTGTGTTCAAAGGGAACCAGACAGCACCTACTTTGAGCTCCCACCAGGTAACCAGCCAGGTGAGCGGCCACTACCATCTACCAGCACCCCAGGGAGCCACCGCAGCGCTGCTGATGTATCCATGGATGTTTACCACATGAGAGACATGAACGACAATGTAATGGTAGGAAAACAAGTTACCATTGAAGTTTAGTTAGTATCTTTGTTATCCCTCTTTACTTTTTTTAATAGGCTGCAACTTATTTCTGTCCACAAGAGTTTTTTCTTCAAAATCAGATGAACACACAGACCCACACACATTCAAGTATATTTTCTTTTCACAATGTATTTGTTTTTGTATCCTTTTACTTTTTCCCTCCAGTGTTGTGGAGATTCCCTCCTATGTAGATTCCCTCTCCTCAGCAGCCTTTTCCCTCTCTCTATCTCTCTCCTGAGCAGCCTGTAGGGACTATGAAATGGTACTTGTGTTGGGGGAGAGCTAATTAAACCCCAAGCCAGGACCCCCCTGCTGCTCTACTGTAGAGCCATCTGCACACCATGAAAGTGTGTCTGTGTGCATTAACAAATATGCACATATGTTTGCAGGTGTATGCTTTTTTCACATTTTTGTTGCAGGACAGAAACTTTAAATTTTTCCAAAGTAAATAATTTTATAAGTTTACATTAAATTATTAATAATCTTAATTATAGAAAATGTAATTCTTCTGTTGATCTTAGGTTACAAAGTTCTTGCAGGACCACACTGATGCATTGATACATCAGTTGTTGCACATTTTTTATTCTGCCCATATCTATCTTGCAGATTTGAAAGTAAATCTCAAACACATCTATGTTCCCTTCCCCTTCTGATCTGTAATATTGGTAGGACCTAATCTTTAAGTGGGCAAGCCTGGGCCTGCCTAACCGGTTAATGAATAGTCATGACAGAAAAAAGGGGGCGGAGAGAAGATTTGTTGTTAGATGCAATGCAAGTTGAGAAGGCCCAGTCAGGCAAGGGGAACAAGTGGACGAGTAGAGAGGCAAAATCTCTCCTGCATCCTTCATCATGTCCTGCTGCATGGAGGTGTCTGCTTGCTGGGGACGTCCTGACTCTTACAGTCCCACTTGACCACAGTAAGTCCTATGAGAGCTGGGTCACAAAGACATCTTATAGACACCTTAACTTATCTTTCAGGAGCCTTGAGATGCTGTGTGGAGTGGTAAGTGTACGAGACTAGATTGGCCTATGCAGTATACTTCTTCTATTTGTTAACTGGCTTTGCTTACCTGAGATGTACTTAATGAAGTGCAGAACTTGGAGTGTTAATTGGTTGTAATGTTGATTTAGTTCAGGGTCACAGTTTCCAGTTGGTGGCAGTCAAACAGATGACAGAATGAATCTGATGGAGTTCCACTCCATCAGTTGACATTTGAATGCCAAGTCTGTGTTGTGTTTTCCGTGCATGCTTAAGTGGCCATGGATACTTGAATTTGAACTGTGCTTATTTTTATTTAGATTTAGAAAGTTTCATTTATTTGGAAAGATGGATGATGGCACAGGCCTCGGAAGCACTGACACATTCTGACCATCCACACAATGCAACAGGTACTTCATTAACTTTGCAGTATTTAAGAATTAATTTTTAAAATGTTATATAATCTTTTAACATTCACTTACACATAGATTGAAAACACACTGATTCGTTCTGCAGGTAAGTACGAATATGGACCTCTGCAGAATGAATGGTATATCCCGTTCCTTCCCTTCACTAAATATGTCCAACAGGGGGCAACCTTCTTGCACATGACACCACGTTTTACCCCCTGTGATTTTCTCTTCTGTTTAACCTTGCATGCTTCCATATGCCATTCAGATGACTTGTCATTGATTTATATATCAATTAGTTTATTTTAACAGGGTCACATCACAACATGGTCTTTATCATTAAAAGTTCCTGCAGTGTTTAATAAAACTAAAGGGCTCAGTGCGGCTGTAAACAGGAGTCAGTAGCTTTATCCTCAGCCTCTTATGTTTCACTCATCATGACAAGTGAGGGTTGTTGTGGCTGGCTTATCTACATCTCTAAATGTTTTGAGGTCTTTAAAGCTCGGCTTTGATTGGCAGCTACCACGATGGCTACCCACAGGGGACATTAGATGCTGCTGGGAAAGGAAGCTTAAAAACTTACACTCAGTGAACACTCACATAGTGGCGGCAGAAGTTTTAGCTCTGTTTCAACTTGTTGCAGATCGAGTTTTAGGTATTAAGACCAAGCACACCTGTGAGCGCATATGTCTATGTGACATTGTGTGTGTGTGTCTGTGTGTGTGTGTTTGTAAAGTGTTTTCTGTTGTTGACACATACCCCTGGGCTTATCTTGTGCCCATAAAGCCCCATTGACAATACCTGTTAGAGGAAGATTTCAAAGGTAGTAAACACTCACATATTAGGGGGAATAGAATGACTCTTTTATATATCCATCACAAGAAAACGAACAGCAGGGTTTATCAGGTTAGTCAGGTCAAGTCAAATTTATTTCTATACCCCAATATCACAAATTTGCCTTAAGGGATTTTATATTCTGTACAGCAAATACCATTGTTTGTTCTTAGATGTCCAGTTCAAGGATCTAAGGATCACAGATAAACTTAACCTACAAAAAAATATAATGGGAAAAATTAACGAAACATCAATAATAACAACTGAAAAAGGTTTCCTCTTCTAGGACAGACAGACAAGCAATAAGTATGTACATAACAGAGCGCATAGTAACTTGTAGTAGAACAGAATTAAATATTTGTAAAGCTGTGTGATGGAGGACACTGAGAAACTTTTCCATCATGAAGACACAAACAAAACCCAAGCAATCCATTCACATATGGGAGAAGGAAACACAGCAGGAGAGAGACACAAGGAACACATAAACACAAGTGAGAAAGACAAGAAAAGGCTTAGACTTAGGATACAAGTCCAGAACATCTGCATCTGCAGGAGAGAGGTAAAAAGAGAGAGGTCCTAGGATGGCTAATGGAACAGCAAAGAGAGCCTAAATAAAAGGAGAGGATGGAGAAGAGAGAAAGAGAGGACATGTGACAGAGAAATAGGCAGATAGCTTGGACGCTCATGTGCTTGAGGTAACATAGAGATTAGCAGAAAGTTGGCAGGACCAGATTTTTGAATGTTCAGGGTTTTTTGAACAACAGCAAAACAACAGATTTGAGCCTATTTGTTATCATTATAATTTTAAAAATAATTTCCAACCATTGCTGGTAATTGGCTAATCCAGTAGTCGACTAATCATTTAAGATCCACACTTGACATGCATGATTAAGTGGGGGTTTATTTGAGCCTGCATGTGAACTGGTGATTAGTGTTTTGAACCCAGCCGTTGGTTGCGTATACGATGTGTTGTGCTGCATATGTCACACTCTTCCTCATCTAACTTATTTAGTACTAAATATCCAGTTAAAGACTCTCTTTTTTTAAAAATGTTCAGTCCTGACTGCTGATTTAATGCTGTATTGACATAGAATACTGAGAGGGGAGTCTGACCCTTGAACTCTTCTTCTTTCATGTGTTTTCTTCTTTTCTCTCTCTCTCTCTCTCTCTCAGACCAGACAGTGTTTACTTAGGGCAGGCCTTCACAAGGTGTTTTGGAGCATGTGTGTACATGCGCCCCGGCATTGCCGTCTATGTCCGGGCATGCCATAATTAGAATGTTGTACCATTTTTTGGGTTCCCATCCTGCTTTCCCTCTCTCCTCTCCTCTCATCTCAGTCTGTCGTTTCTCTCTCTCCACACCAGTCCTCACCTTTTTCCTGTCCTGGCTGTACATGTGTCTCTGTGTGTGCGTGTATGAGTGCGAGTGAGTGAGTGGTGTCCACTGATGGACACCTCCCTTGAACTCTCTGGTTAGACTATGGTTCTGAACTCTCTTTGCTTTGCTGTATTTGGACATTTCTGACTGAAGAGTTGACAAATGAGACTAAAGCACTAGAGGATGTACTACGTGAAAAAGAAGGTACAGATTTTAGATTTTTTTATTATTCTCATAAGTCAATTATGTGTGTATGTGTGTGTGTGTGTGTGTGTGTGTGAGATGCTGTGGCTATATCAGTATTATATATGTGTCAGTATTATTTGACACACATATTCACAGTAGGCAACAGGGATAAATCTGGTATCTTTACTTTAATATTCTAGATTATTTGGTTTTATTTTCATGTCATTACATAACTTCTCTTGTTGAATCAGAACTGATGTCAAATTATGAAATCTGAAAAATGGACATGTGTTTGATGTTGATGACCTGAAGGTGGAAAAATGGACTTATTGTGATTCTATTTTCAGATTTTCCTGTTTTTGTTAGTGTGACAGGAATTCAACATATTAAGATGAATGATAAGTCAATACCAGGAACATAAAACAGTTTGTGTCAGTGCCCCTACTACAGAGAAAGTGTTTTAGCTACACACATTTCAGTGCAACAAATCTTCCTTTCCCCTCAAACACAGTGAAGAGGACAAGGAGGGATGTTAGGCAATTAGGCAAGCACAGATTACACCTGTTTTACAACTCACCCCATGTAGCCCCAAGGAGGCTAAGGTGGGCACCTCAATACAGCTGCCACCTACTTACATATACTTACACACACGTTTTCTACGCTGAGCTTGAGAATCTCTTATCACTTGTGTCAGACATGTTATGTATAAATCACACACACTCATAAAATGCTTATTGTGGACAGCTAGCTGGACAGTTACACATTTATCCACAATCATGCAGCATCACACACACATTTCCCGCAACTCCCTCAGTGTAATCCGACCTCCCTTTAAGACTCCAAGCCCCTGTCTCTCCAACACCTCTACCTGTGTACTCCCTCTCTCCTCCCTCTCTTTCACTTCCCTCATTTTCTTCCCTCTTCTTTTCTCCCCAGTCCCAGTACAACTTGCTGAGCAGCAGCATGGAGAGCCTGGGGAGCCGTGCAACGTCCGGCAGCCCTTACAGCTCAGAGAACGCCTCCTCCTCGGCCGTGCCCACCCATTCTCCCTACTCCCAGCCCAACTCCACCTTTGAGGGCCTATCGCCTGCCCCAGCTATCCCCTCCAACACCGACTATCCTGGGCCGCACGCCTTCCAGGTGTCCTTCCAGCAATCCAGCACCGCCAAATCTGCCACCTGGACTGTGAGTACACAGGTTTTCTGTTTTTTGAAGTGCATTGTACCTGACCGCAAGTGTTTTTCTCTGTCTTTTTCTTTCTCTCTTTCTGCCTCTTTGTCTTATTTTCTAATAAGCAACTAACTTTCTTGCACACACATAACCATGCGCACGAGGACACTCACTCACGCATTGACTCAAGCCAGCGCATACGTAGGTGTGTTGCTGCATGAGAAAGTAGTTCATCTTTCAATGATTCATCCTATCCTCTACTCATATCTTATTAAAATCTAGTGTCAGAAATGCACCAGGAAAGGAAGGAATTTTTTTTTTAAATTACATTTTGTACAGTTTTTTTGACTATTCTATCTTGTGAAATTACTTGATTACTGATGAGTTAATAGCAGTTCAGTATAGAATATTGGTTTATGTACAGTGAATGTAATCTCATATTGCATTATATATTGCTTCACTATATGACATTAAGTCAGTTAATGCAATAATACAAATATTCTCAAAAGGTTATCGTATGTCAGTTTTGCCTGATTTGTACCACATACAGTGTGGTTCTTTTGGGGACTTTGGGACATGCTTCTCATTAACAGAGCATCCACATAAAAAAATCTTAGTTTTGCAACAAGTACAACACATTCACATGTATTGTGGGAGTAGTAGCAGTAGTCCTCAGAACAAATCTTTTACTGTTTTATGGAGTACAAGTATAAACAAAATAACTTAAGGCAAAAGCTCTCCAGGCCTCATGAATACAACCACACTACCCTGTGAAGTGATGGTGAGAGATAGGTGAAATGGGAGCTGTGTAATTTGTCATGACCTGATAAGTGTCCTGCTGGAAAGGTGTAACCTCCGACTGTCACACAATTGACCTCCCTTAAACAAGAGAAACAAGATACAAACTGCACTTCCTTCACTCTGTCTCTGTGTCTTCATGCGCCCGTGAGTGTTCAGGCCTGTGAATGTCTCCACTGACAAGCTCTTCCACGGTTGTGTTTGTGGGAAGTAACCATGCGTGGTTGGATCCTTTACTCAGGCCTCAGAAATGTAAGAAGATCCTTCTCTGGACATTAGAGCGGTGATCTTTGACCTGCTGCTTTTCATTCCTTGTCTCTTTCTTCCTTTAGTCTTAACATACACTCATGGTTGTCACCTCCGGCACCTGAAGTGCTCTCCTAAAATATGTCTATCATCTCCTTTCTCTCACTTCCATTCCCTGACTCAAGTCTTTCTAACAGCCAAACTACACTGACAGAAACCAAGGAAAATGTGGACAAAATTATTAGTTTAGTTTTTTTACCTGAGAGGTTACAGTAATATAATAAAATCCTATAAATGGTATAAACCTGTTTCAGCCTGTTTGGTTTGATGCCATATTCACAATACGTTCCCTGTCGTTTCATCAGTTTGCAGTTTAAAATGTTTCTATTAACTTGATAAAAAATATATAACAAATCAAAGAAGTCTGGTAATTCCTAAATATAATTTGACTTACATGAATTACATGATTTATTAACTCCCTTTTCTCTCTACACCATTCTGCAGTTCTATCTACAATTTGTGACTAAATAAATTCCTTTTATTGGCTTTGATTTACATACATAATAATAACCCAAGTTTATCAAGAAAGAGGAGAGCTGTCAGTCCACCTGCACAATATAGTACATTTATAGATTTTTGTTACAAGAATGAAAGAAAGAAAGAAAAACTTATTGAGTGGAACAGGACTTCAGGTGTAGATGATGATGCAGCAGAAAAGGCTGTGAGGAAACCTGTGATTATACAGATGTACAGAGCCATAAAACAGGAGGGATTAGAATGAGAGCGAGACTGAGTGATTGCTCATAACTTGGAAGTTACTGTAGTGCTTTGTTTTTTTCTTGCGTGTCTGACTAAAGATTAGCAAAGTATGTGGGATCCTGAAGAATACTATATGATACAACCTATTGCCTTACTTAAAAAAGTACTGGGATCAGCTATTTCTTTTAAAACACATTCTTGCATGCAGCATTTTTCATATTTTGTAGAAAAAAACCCTGAGAACATACATTCTACATTGTACATATATTTTTACCAAGGTACATTGAGGTCAGTAACAAAAAGCTTTTTTTCAGGGCTAAAATAATATCCGCAAATTATTTTTGAAGTAGTTTAGAAGAGAAGTGAGATTAGAGTTAAGCCCTTTGGAATGAATATGTTTCTGTTAATGGGAGGGGATTCCCCAAAAATAACACCAGGGGTACACGAGGATTTGAGTATGTGTGTGTTTGTGTGTGTGCACATGTGGGTGTGTGTATTTATGCAAAATTAAGTAGAATGTCCAAGTCTGAACATGCTTGAAAAATGGATGACTATGTGGACCAGACTGAATCACCTTGTTTCAATGAAGGAGTTAACAGTCTCTGAGTTTCTTTATGATTTTTTTAATGCCTCAGGCAGTGGGGAATGCCAAATAGCATACAGGCATATTGACTATAATCAGTTACTTAGCTGCCCCCCTTGCCCACCCCCTGCCTCCTACTAAGAGCGGGTGGCATGCAGTGCTTTGGGAGATTACAAGAAGGGTAGCTGCCTATTGCATCAGGCATTTCTCGTTAATCCTCATCTTCTCAAGTTGTTGACTGCATTATTTATGGGGGGTTGGATTTGTGGCTCCATACAACTGGCTACCAAGTCAGATCACATCTGCCTTACCATTCAAAAGACGAAGAGAAGAGAAGAGAAGAGGTCCAAAAACAGGAGAACAGAAAGACAAGACAAAATCTTTTTTTCTATTTATCATCGTTTCCACATACAATAAATCCATCCAAGCCCATGTTAAGCTATACTGGTAATGCTCCAGTCCCTGTACTGTCTCATCAAGACACCAAACATTAGTGATAATAGCACTGAAACTCTGCTTCTCTCTTGCCCCTTGAAGACGTTTCCTTGGCTTGGACGTAGGCCAGTGTCACCGCAGCTGGAAATGAGATCTAACACCTCAGCCTTGTCAAATAATAAGACCTGTTTCTATGCACTCAAACTTAAGTTTATGTGTGCGTGCGTGTGTGTGTGTGTGTGTATGTGTGCATATGATATGTGTCAGGAGAGGGAGGGAGTGTGATGCAGCGTGGGTGCAGGCTTGAGCATGCACTGCACAGCGGCTTGTCAGAAGCTGCTCTTCCCAGCTATTAGCCTCTCTCCGTTAGGACACAGGTCCCAGCTTGCCCTGCACAATGCATCCTTCGCCTCCTTTCACCATGCATCATCCACGGACACATAACTTTTGGCCATCCTGCTCAAATGTGTTCGTCTGAATTTGAGCGAACACATTTGATAAGGTTTTTTACACATATTTTGTTTCTCATGTGTGTTTGGTTGGTTGGAGGACTTGTAGGACAAATGGGTTAAAATCATGATTTTTATAACTTAAGTGGCCCAAATGGTTCCCTTTTAACCTAACACTTAGGGTTAAAGGATAAAAATAGAAGGAACTATTAATTGCTATCTGAAAACATATTTGACAAAAAGCTTACAATTTATTAAAACTACAGAGAAGTGATTAGACAGTAGACATTTTTTGTTTAAAATATATCAGTCTCTAAAGGCCATAACATCTTTATTCTTTGAGAGACTGACAAAAAGCAATTACTTACAAAGAAAGTGCAAGATTTTTGCAAATTTTAAGCCAGTATTATTACAGACTGTAAAACTTCGGCTTAGACTTTGGATGAGTACAACACACATGTGTGTGTGTATGTGTGCGTGTGTGTGTGTGTGTGTGTGTGTGTGTGTGTGTGTAAATGCATTTGATATTTGGACATTTAAGCAAAATTGTGTCAGGCAAGTTGTTGCTTGTGTATATGGATGACGGTCTGGCAATTATCACCCAGTCTCCAAGAGCTTGTCAGAGCCTGCCTCCACTGGTCTGTGATGGATGGATGAATGGGAGAATGGACAGATGGAAGGAATTAATGGATTGATTTATGCAGCTGGAATGAAGAGTGACCACTACAGAGCCAGTTAGGGCTTTAAGCAGTTTTTTTATTAAGTCATGGTCACATTTAATCTCAACTGACTTTTTCTAGAAATACAACTGCCATGACCTCTAGAAACGAGAAATCCAGCATATATATGATGTAAAAGAAACACATCCCCGTCTGTTTTCTGGATGATAGATGGCAGTTCATAAAGCTCAGTGACCCTCAACCCCCTGATTTACCCTCAACATGAATATTCTCTGCCTCTTGTAGTAATAATCTTTCCTCACTTAGTTTGAAGATATTTTCCAGCTCATTGACAAAGCAAATAATCTATTTAGGCTTTTGTTGTGTTTGTTCACTCCATCTTTTTCTCCTTCACATCCATCCCTCCTTCTTTATGTCAGGAAATGAAGCTCCGCTCATTCATCACTCAGCACTGCTTGTTAGAACAGGAAGATACACATCAGATACTGTAGTTTTTTTAATAATGCTTAAACATCGCATGGAGTTGAACTTGAACGTGTGTGTGTGTGTGTGTGTGTGTGTGTGTGTGTGTGTGTGTGTGTGTGTGTGTGTGTGTGTGTGTGTGTGTGTGCGCGTGACCATGCATCTTGGTGCATGTGTGAACAAGTTGAAACATTTCTCATGCCACCTGAACCAACAAAAAAACTGAACACCAAAGGTAATTTATGACTTTCATCCATTTTAAGATTTTCAAAAACAGAATCACCAAACTACTGATTCCTTCTGTTCCCACAACATATCAAAACCAAACATATTCATTAGCTTTCTGCAATGATAACATTACCGGGCCGGAATAGAATAGAAATGTAATTTCAAACTTATTGCTGAACTGTCAGAATAATATGTAAGATAAACAAAATAGTCATTGCCAAAACATAAAACCAGAAGAACTTCTGACACAAATCAGCTGGCTATACACAAGTTCTGCATTTGCATATATAATATGCTGGATCAAGTAAAATCAGTCTCAACTTCAAAATACAATTTGAGCTGTTCCTCAAACAAAACTTAAACTGTTTTTACCTTAAATAACTTTGCAGGACTAGTTCACAGGACGATCTATGTCCAGTATGAGCAGTATCTTTTTGTCAAAGTTACATTATTGCTTAAAAATTGTAAAAATGCAGCTGCATATTTTTTGGGTTCACTGGTTCCCAAACATCCTCCTTTTCAAAACGAATAAAATGGACTGTGAATGTATGAATGATGATGAAAGTTAAAAATATTTGTTTGTTTGAAATAAAAATGATTGATTGATTGATTGATTGATTAGAGATAATAAAGCAGTAATTTTCTACACAAATCTATTAAATATATTTAATGTTATATACTATTATGACTGGATATCACTGATTCCATTCTGTGTTGAAACATTAAAACCATGTTTACAGTTGTTATCTTTTAAAATGCTGCTGTGATAGTGTTGGAAAGAAAACCAATGGATCAGTTTTTGACATAGTATGGTTGCAGTAGTAGTCCAAGGTCTGTAAATAAGAAATATGTCTTGTTGTTGTATCTCAAAAAATTAATTATTCATGGTAAGGACATGTTGTTGAGACTTGCCAGGGAAAGCTTGGTCGGAAATGGTAATGGATAAAAAGTACTGTTGTGCACAGGTATTTCCATTGCCCTGAAGGGAGTGCTCATGGCTACGGGTGTATGTATGTGTATGTCTATGAGTTTTTAATGTGTGGGGTTGTGAGGACTTAGGAACAGTCTCGCATAAAGGCATACGGGCTGTAAGAATGACCTTTTGTATATGGTAAGTAAAGGTACAGTGCAGATACATAAAAGTCCAAGAGTCCAAACAAAAACAGTAACTGACATCAAACAAGGATCTTGTAGAAATAAAGAAAATAGACTAAAAGTCTTTTTTGAAAGGAATGTGATAGGGAATAAATTAGGATACTTAGGAGACAGATTCAAAGAAACATGGAAACTGAAGCAGTAGATACCAACATATTAAATTATACTTTTAAGCTGTCAAAGTGTCAGTCTCAAATAGCTACTACACTATTATAATGTAACACACAAATTACTGTTATGATAATCCCTGTCTTCAAAATGCCAAAAAACAAACTGCTGATAGAAATATGTTTTATGCATTTGTCACTTCCCATATATAAAAAACAGAATGACAATAAAGTATGCAATGTTGAGCAGACTGAGCTGCATGTACTGTATTCTTGCCATGGGGTGCGCTGTTGTATTTTTATACAAGCTCACTCAGCAAGTCCACACAGGACAACCGTCTTCTCAGTTTTTTTTTTCTTCTGGAAGGTCCCAGTTTGATTTCCACAGGGAGGATTTTTGAGATTTTATGATTGTGTTGAGGCATGTTAAGGCTTTTCAATCCCTTGTATCCCTAGGAATCTCAACAGGCACACACGTGTGCATGTGTAAATGCTCATAAATCGAGGAATAATACAAAAATCTTTTTTGATTTAACACAGCTTAGCACAGTTTACTGAACTTTAGTCTAACTCGTTATTGTAAAATAAATCTCAAACATTTTTTCAGCTGGTTTATGCACATTTTTCCCCTTATGTGCTTTTAACTTGCACTTTTTCTCTGTCATCTGCAGCATCTCACATCACTACATACAATCTGAGTCTTCTGGATAATAATCATTTATTAGTTCTAATAACATAGTAACTACCTTTACAAGTTCTCCAGTCATGGTTTTATGTGATAATTACAGGGTCATGTAGCCCCTCTCTATTATTCTATCATCATATTATTACCTGGTTTTATTTTTACACATTGTCTTTAATTATATTAAATGTTTTTTTTGTTTATTGCAATGACAGATGACTTAATGGCTCAAATTAAATGTTATTTCATCTCAGCAAAACATTATTTTTGCTTTTGACATCAACTTTAGCAAATACAGGAATTAACCTTACCACTTTTTTCTCTCTTTAGGTTTGCCCATAGCCTCTTCCTGAGAAAACAGCTGTTTGTATCTGTGTTTAGTTTGAGTTTCTAATGTGTTAGGTTTAATCATGCAGAGAGTTTTATGAAGATATTTAATGATATTTACCATTCCTTTATTGGTACAAGCATCTGCAAAATGGCTTAATTGTAATTTGAAAGATAAAATCTCCTGTAGTTGGGGATGCCAATTTTAACAAAACTGTGAGCAGCTTTTTGTTGGGCAAAGTATTATTTCAATCTATGTTAGTCACATTCCCATGTCACTAACAACTGTGATGTACTGAGACTATATGAGCTAGATAGCTCTTTAATTTTTATATTTCTACTAGATAGAATAAGCACCCATAAAATAATGTATTTATCAACTTTAGTGCTTTACTTACTTACTTCTCTGGCACTGTGTCTCTTTTTCACCATCCAGTATTCTCCTTTGCTAAAGAAGCTCTACTGTCAGATTGCCAAGACCTGCCCAATCCAGATCAAGCTGTCCTCCTCTCCTCCACATGGCAGCATCATCAGAGCCATGCCCGTCTACAAGAAAGCGGAGCACATCACAGAAGTGGTCAAACGCTGCCCCAACCATGAATTAGGGCGAGACTTCAATGATGGTAGTACATAAGTACATAATTAAGTAATTGTAACTTTGGTGTGAATTTTGCTGAAACACAGACATTTAGTGCATTACAGTTTTACTAAACAACACAATGTGGTGTCTGTTGTCTATGATGCCTTGAATTAGATAACCCAACCACATCCTCACTTTTCTTTCATAATTTATTCCATAGGTCAATCAGCCCCAGCTAGTCACCTGATCCGAGTGGAAGGCAATAATCTCTGTCAGTATGTGGATGATCCTGTCACTGGACGACAAAGTGTCTTTGTGCCCTACGAGACCCCACAGGTTGGTTTTTCTTTATTGTTGTACGTCATAGAGACGAACTTTAATACTCCATAACATAGGGACTGAACTCTTGACTTTAAATATCCCAAATGAATAATGTACAAAATGTTAGTAAAGAAAGTATACTGATGAGTTATCATTGCTTTCCATTAATAAAAACAAAAAAAAGCTTTTGACAAAATTTGATTAGTATTAAGCAAATGATTACACTTTAGCCAAAGAGTTGCTTCTTAAGACACAGAACGGCTTAGTCAGGTCCATCCCAACGAAATCTCAGTGCTGTAATGTACTTCATAGGAAGAACATGTCCAAACAAGCGCAAACATGAACATGAAATCATCCTGTCTTTGATTACACCTCAGGACTTTATTAAAAAGCACAATCTCACCTTAAATCAAAGTGCCCTGTAACACTGCCCTCTGGTGGTGCTGGTAGTCAACTGCAAAATGTGGGTACTGCTTGAATGCAGAAAGAAAGAAAGAAAAGCATCAAGTTATTAGTGGGATTCACTGTTGTGTGTTGCAGGTGGGGACTGAGTTTACAACCATCCTCTATAACTTTATGTGCAACAGCAGCTGTGTGGGTGGAATGAACAGGAGACCCATCCTCATCATAATCACTTTGGAGACCAGAGAGTAAGTGAACAACTAACAAGTCATTCACGCAAACAGTTTCATCACGGTTCTTCTTTTGACTTGAACAAGCAATTTTCAGCTAATTATCAGCTAATTTTTATTTTAATTCTTACTGCCCTAGTTATTTGGGATTTATGAGGTTAAAGGCATTATCCAACACCACATACTAAATAAAGGTAAAGGGGAAAATGACCAAGAAATGTTACCCTAATTTGCAATGTTAGTCCTTATGAGTATACTTTCTTTCCCAAATTAATCTCTGCAGTGGTCAAGTGTTGGGCAGAAGGTCATTTGAAGGCAGAATATGTGCGTGTCCTGGCAGAGACCGTAAAGCCGATGAGGACCACTTCAGGGAACAACAGGCTCTGAATGAGAGTGTGGCCAAAAATGGCAGTGCCAACAAGCGTAGTGAGTTGAAATTGACATATTGTTGTTGTTATGTAATGCACTTTTATAGTCAAAATACTCACCTGTAGTTATTTTTTTGCTAATTCAGATTTGATGGTCTAAAATTTAGCTTTGTTCCTAAGCCTTTTAATAGGGTGTACTTGTTTTTGCAACGTGGTCCTGAATTAATTTGTTAGGATATTTACATTTCTGTATGAGCAAATTAACAAATCTTGCTTGCAATCACTGGCCCACATTTCTGGGAGTATTTTGTTGTATAGTATCCCATTAAAAATGTTGATTCTGAAAGGAAACTTAAAGGTTTTCTGACAAATCTGTTGGGGTGTACTCATTTATGTTGAGCACTGTACATCATGTTAGGAACATGTTTGGTTATGATTTTGTTTCTGTTGTTGACAGACTTTAAACAGAGTCCTCCAAATATTCCAAGTCCAAATATGAACATGAGGAAAAGAAGGCATGGAGAAGAAGAGATTTACTATATTCCTGTAAGACACTTTCCAACACTTATTATTGTTTTTTATTTAATAGTAACAGTACAAGGCTCTGGATTGAAGATGATTTACATTTGATGTATGAAGTTCTAAACATTTAAATCATTTATTTATATTTCCAACAGAAAATGAAAAAGAATATAATACTGTTTAAAGGATCTGCTTACTACCTGTTATGGATCAACTTTGTGTTCTGTTGGGTCTAGGTTCGTGGTCGGGAGAACTTTGAGCTGCTAATGAAGATTAAAGACAGTTTGGAGTTAGTGGAGCTGGTGCCACAGCCACTGGTAGAGACTTACAGACAACAAACACAGCAGCAAATGCTGCAGAGACCGTAAGTCACATACCCCACTGGTATACATGCATACTGTAGATAAATGAGAAAATAAAATGATCTGATCAACCTAAAAAACATGCACATAGACAAAGACACATAAAAACACTGTTAAAAACATAATTGAGTTATTTGCTATGTGTATTGCACACAAATATATAAACACAGATACTCATTCTTTATTACATTTTTTTAGCTGAAATTTGAAAAATAAATACTAGGAATTTGAATAAACAGAGAATAGAATTGAATAACCCTCACAAAAAGATGATATCTTTCACTTTATCAAACTGTTGTGAAGTGTCTTTTATACTCATATACACACAGATTCCACTTATCTTGACCTCATTGGCCTCTTTTCTCTAGGAGTCATATAGCATCCCCCTCCTCTTACTCTCCACTGTCCAACATGAACAAGTTTCATGGTCATGGAGGCCTCAACAAAGCACCCTCAGTCAACCAACTGGTGGGGCAGCAGCCTCAGCAACACACCACTGCCCCCACCTCCATAAGTCATATGGGTGAGTATCTCTAGCTAGTTTCACATGCCCAGACCACCAGGTCTGGACATTGTCCACCTCTTGACACATGCAGCACACAACAGAAGACTGTCTGTGTCTCTGTCTGTGTTTACAGCACACTAAAGCACAGCCCAACCTATGATTAGAAACAATATGTTTCCCATATAACCCTAGTTTCCTGAAGGAGAGTGCAATATAACAACAGAAAGTATGGTATATATACTTTCTGGTGTTGTGGTGAGTGAATTGACTGTAAGGAAATGCAGTCCTACTCGCTCACTGTGAATTCTTTTGACAGTTACCTGCTGTGTTGTTTAATGCTGTCACATTAATAATGTCTGGGCCAACTGACTCCAGAGAAGTTCAGGATTTCAGTGCATATCTGAAAACAGTTTATATCTGTTAGTCAGCTAAAATCAGTAGTTCTCTTAAACCAATATGTTTTCTTATCAAAACATTATAGTACTACATTATAGTTCAGTTTTTTGTGCTGTTTTGCTATTTTATCAATTCTTTCTTACAGGTTCAAATATGCTCAACAGCCACCACATGCAGGCTAATGGTGATATGAATGGTGGCCACAGCAGTCAGAGCATAGTGTCTGCTTCCCACTGCAGCCCGCCCCCTCCGTATAACCCTGACCCCAGCCTTGTCAGGTACCTCACTCTCCAATGACACTCCTTCTCTAATCTCCAGCAGACAGCAGACAATAAAATGTACTTGGCTTAAATACAAATGGTTGCCATGTTGATGTCAAAACATCTATTTTTGTTTGACTGTGTTTGTACAAATTTGGTCAAACTATTTATTGGAAAAATTCCATTTTACATAAAAATGTGTGTAGATGGAACTATATGGTTATACAGTATATGCAGTTTAAACTGATTATGACTGCTTTTTTAAGGCTTGCATTGATATCACGAATGTCATGATAACCATGGCTGTTACCATATATATAATACAGCTACACTGGAAAAAGAGCAATACCTGAAAAAAACATCTTAGACAAATATATTAATTGAGATAATGGCTGGGAAGCTCAAGAGACAGAGTGGGTCGTCCACTTGTTACAGGGTTTTAAGCCCGATTCTTCCTGTTTATGGTGCAGTATACTTGGGCAAAACACTAAACCCTAACTTCATCTGTTTTCATATGAAAGCTGTCCTGTCCTCAGTAGTCTGACATGTGTATATTTAGTAGCAGGCCAAAGGGTGTTTATAAAAAGCACTACATTCTTATATAAGTTAGTAGCTAGCTGCATTAGCTGCATATATTTCGAAGCCAGATGTGCTGATCAGATCAGCAGTTTATTTAATCATCCAGCCAACCTCCTCAAGAGCTGTAGATCTCCACTATGACTGCCAAAGGGTTTGTGTATGTCACTATAAAAGCCCAAACTTTGTCTCACACAGCTACATTTTAAATTAACTGTATCATGTATACAACCTTCCTTTGCAATGCACTACAGCAAATCTTCCTCAAAAGAAATTTCCATTGTTTAAGTGCTATTTAATTTAAAGCTTGTTTTTTTCATATTTTTCTAAAATAATGTGTTAATGCAGTAATTTTAAAACTTGGATTTTGCTTTTGTAATCAGAACATTTTTGGACGTTGTCCATCTTTTTGGTTTCTAGATTGTTTTGTTTATAGTACAATTAGCTTCTATTTTGATTACACTGTATGTTACATTTTTAATTTTCATGTATTTATAATAAAGGATCTTCACCAAAGCAAGAATGGCCTCATTAATATACATTTATGCTTTTAGTTTTGCTGCATCTAATATGATGTATAGTTTGTGTACTGTTAAGAAAGTATCTGTGCACTAATTCTTTATTGCACTTTTGAGAAGACTAATAACAGCTTGGTTAAATAGTGAGATAAGAACATAACACTATTTAAGTCTGTGTAAACATAAATTCTGACCCTAATTATTAAGTTAAGATATTCTTTATTTTACCCAAGCACCACTGCATGTTTCATCCATGTCACTTGTAACTAGTTATTATATTTTAGTGCCAATTTTAGCTTTGTAGTGATGTAATGACAGTCTAAGCAGCCCTGCTTTTCTCCCCATACAGTTTTCTAACCAGTCTGGGCTGTCAGAACTTCATTGAGTACTTCACCTCCCAAGGCCTCCAGTCTATCTACCATCTCCAGACCCTCTCCATGGAGGTAACCACTCTATTCAAAATAATAATAATAAGCTAATATTTTTTATGTGTACTGAGCTTCATAGAAAATTAAATAGTAAAATAACACACAATAGTAAACTTGATTTAGAAATGTTTTTTTAAGTAAAACTATCCTTTAGAAATAAATTATTTTGTAATAGTAAATGCACCATTTTAGACCAACTGTGATGATGTAGATAAATGTTTTGAATAGGTCCGATATTTTTGTACATGAACGTGCACATGCATAGTAGTTTTTCTGTGCATTTTTGCATTCGTCCAATGTCTAACTTTGTACCTTCACCAGGATTTAGGTGCACTAAAGATACCAGAGCAGTCCCGCCATGTCATCTGGCGAGGTCTGCAGGACCTTAAACAAGGTGCTCCCCTCCAATTGCCTGCCTCTTCTCATCACCATGACTATCACGGCCAGCAGCTTCTTCGCTCTAGCAGCAACATGGCTGCCTCTGCAATGGCAGCCATTGGGGCTGCTGGCGGGGAACTGCAACGTCAGCGTGTCATGGAAGCGGTGCACTTTCGTGTCCGACACACTATCACCATCCCAAACAGGTCAGGTGTTGTTGGGACATCAGGGATGGCTGCAGCCACTGATGAGTGGGCTGACTTTGGTTTCGACATGCCTGACTGCAAGGTATCACGCAACAAGCACTCCATCAAAGAGGAATTCATGGAAAATGATGTTCACTGAGGCTAAAAATAATCTTGGACTGTTTTTGCCAAGTAAAAACATGTGGATATGGTCTCTAAATGTGCTTTTAGATATAGCTGTCATATTTCAATCAGTAATTTTGCAAAGAATTAAGTTTTGTTGTGATTGTAGGGCATTTTCTGTGTGTTAATGCACTTTGCCATGCATTCTTTATTTTGTACTTGAACAATTGTTTCAAAATTGTTTCAAGTCAGTGTCAAACACATATATTTTTGGACAGATAAGTGCATGTTAAAACCGATTAATGTCAGTAACTGTGGAAAATTGCATGTTGCTCAGTTGGACTGTGCGACAATACAATACATTTTACTTTTTTAGCACCCATTTTCATTTATGGTGAAGCAATTGCACAATCACACACATTTCACAACTTTCTTGTTTTTATTTAGTTTTTTGATATACAATTAGTTCTCAGCTGACTTATTTATTATTCTTTAATTGTTTTCTTGTACAAATGTATATACTGTATCTTGTATATGTTTTGGGCTTGATGTTGCTGAAAAGGGGTATTTAGTTTCAAAATGTTAAATATCCTGTTTAAACTGAATGTATAGAACTGGATGGAAAATGAAACTAAAGTTATGGGAACACATAATCATGTATATTTTAATAGGTATAATAATGGAATGACATATAGTTCAGTATGTCTTTATCATGTCATTGTTCAGCACCGGTTAATGGGCTTTGGTATTAACAGCATGTATTCATCAAACTTCCTACTGGAAATTAAAGTCAATCCATTAGCTACTTACTCATCCACGTCATAATATTGTGTTACTTCTTCTATAAAATCACATTGCAAAACATCTGAGAAACAACATATGAAACAGTATTATTTCTTAATAGCAGGGACTAAATCAGAATTGTGAGTGATAAATTAAGAAAAGCATCCCTGTTTATCAAGATGCTAGATAAGAAAGTAGCATTTTTTGTCCTCTCTGTGTTTTAAATAGCCTTGCAGGGCAAGGTCCTCATATATTCATTAATGACTAGTTGTGTACCTACTGTGTATCTTCATGGCACTTGTTTGTGAATATTTAACAGCAACATTCCATTTTTTTAGATTGTCATCTAACATGAATAATCATGGTGCAATTCTAATATGAGATTTGTTTGTAGGAAGTACTTGACTTTGTACCATGACAATAATTTGTACTTGACTTGCAGTCTTTTTCTAAGGCTCAAAACATGTGCTTTTAACTATTAACCACCAACTGGTCAAAGAAAGAGCACCTTAATGCTTTAAATGTAAAATAATTTAGGATTATTAGTGCTTATGATCAGTATTATGCATTACCAGAATGTAGAAATAGTGCTTTGTGTTGATATTCCTGGTGTTTTGTTATCAGATTTGTATAGATTAATAACACGTGTACCTATGTAACTATTGCTGTTCATCAGTGTCCATTAGTTTCTGCAGTTAAGTTCAGTGTTTTTTCTTAATATCTTGGATATTAAAATATTTGCCTCCCTTTAATGTTTCTCTTTATTGAAGTTAATCTTTTTTTATTAACAATTCTGAGTTTTATTTCTATAGACTTTTGAGTTAATTTCCAACGACTTTCCCATGGCTGTATCTAACAAGTAGAAATAGCAAGTAGGAACATTTATGCGCTTGTCATCCATCCTTGAAGTCTTAGATCGAATCTATTAGACGCTCAGTAGTTCGCCGTGTCGGGGCTCGACTAGCCTTCCTGCCGTGTGTTCAAATCCTGGCGGAAGTACTGACGTGTTCACACCAGTTCGCACGAGAGGTGGCTAGTTTAGCTAGTACGGTAGAGCCGGGTAGTGACACAGCGGCCGTATCAGGTAAGAAAGGAATGTCATTGTTTATTTTGACTTTGATTACAAACACAACCGAGAAAAGCAGACAGGTGTTGAAACAAAGAAACACATTTCAACGAAAACGATTGTATTATTCAGTACATACGGTTCAAGTTATTATAGGGTGGTTTGATTTCAAAATGGGCTAGCTGGCTAGCTGTGGACCCTTTGGCAACGTAGCACCGTTTCTCCGGAAGTGAGCTGTCAGTGCCCGAGCTTCGTTGCCGGTGTTTGTAGTTTAATATTTCACTCATGTACATTAATGGCAATGGAGAACGACTGAGTTGTGAACTACATTTCATCGTACCAGACTTTAATATGCACTCCGGCGGAATTGTGGGAAATGCGGTTTCTTATATTGTTGTAGAGGCCCACAGTGGTTAACTGAAACGTTACTAAAACTACATAACCCATAGAGGTTGTAGTGTGGGCCAAAGAGCAATGTACATTTAGATGGGTACTTAGCTTTTCCTATCGCTAATATGTAAGCTAGCGTGAGTAACTTTTAATAATATCACAGGCGAAACGTTAATAATCTCTGTTACGTTAATCATTCCTATCGAGGCGAATGTTACGGTTTTTCAAAATTGTATTTTTGATAAATATTACTTAATAATTGCCTTCCTAAATCAATTATGCAGCTAACTAGCTAGCCACAATCGCGAACAGTTAGCTGTGTTCGCTGTTGCTTTTTTCACTAGCTAATGTTACATGTTATAAAGAAAGATTAAAATACCCTCTAATGTTAGTCGCCAAGTTACTTCAACAAAGTGCATTTGGTAAATGAATATCTCAAATATGATCCCTATCCGTAGTGATAAATGCAGACAACCGGTAAATGTTTGCTAAAATATTTGTTTCTGTTCATTACCAAATCAATGGGTCTCTGACAGATCCTAAGTAAGAGGAACGTCAGATTAAATATCTCATCACTGGCTGATGCTACATAATTGTTACTTAGCTTTTATTAAAATTGTAACAAAGCTGCTACTAGATTTTATTCTCTTGATCATTTTTCTTGTGTCCGTATTCTACTTGAATGTTATTCAGGCTCGATGAACACTGGTCATGTACACACCGGTGTGTATTGATAGACAACATTGTCTTATTTCATCACAATTAGACTACATTATACGGACATTGTCACCTTATTCTGCTCTTTAAAGAACTAAACTTCGGAGGCTTTATAAAGCTGATCATACATTTAAATAGCTGCACTCCCTTCAGACTCATAGTTTATTTACATGCAAGAATACACTAACTTTACTGGTGCATACGTGCAGAAATACCCATGTCTTATTCTACTTTCAGCATACCTTATTATTAAGCACTAGATCTTTAACAGAAACTCATGTTATTAGCTTTTTAGTACTGGTGTTTAGATTTTAACTTTGGATAACATAAAGTTTTGTATGTCATTGTGATGATATCCAAGAGCATCTTGACACATCACAGCATCTTGACTTTAGATGAGACAAGCAATTACACATTTCAGATATTGTGCTTTGCCGATATTAGGAGTCTTGCAAGTTGTGTCCCAAATCCTGAGAATGTGGTTATATTAAATTACCCTTGCCTGTGTTTCTAAGAGGTCAAGCATTGTTTAAAAAAAACAACAACAACCAAGTTAATGACGACTTGTGTATACAGTGGTACAAGATTATCTATGCATGCTAGATAATGACATTTAGCTCCAGTGTCATTATAGTGTATTTCAATCAGACTGTAAAATCAACCAGGTAGCTTATATTCATGCACACTTAATTAAAATGTACTCTTCTTCACTGGCAGAATGTCAGAAGGGGACAGTGCTGGGGAGTCAATCCATGGGAAACAATCTGTAGTCACTGCCTTTTTCACACGGATTGGACAGGTAATGTTTTTATCACTCAGATCACACATACATTGTGTACGGGATGTTATATCAGTATAATGTAGGATTAAATTTATAGTCTGACCTAAACACTAAATTGTATTTGTCATGACTATTCAGCAGGTAGTGTAATTACCTTGATAACGCACATTTAAAATTTTCAATTTACTGGCAAAATTAGTGGTCATTAAAGTCACTTTAATGAAATTAATTGTTATCTTAGTGATATTTTATTCTTAGCACTGAGTCTGTGCTAGAATACTACATTTGCATATGTTATAAGTTTTTTAGAAGCCATAAAGTGTTTATCTAAGGTTGCCTCTTTAATTGACCATACTTGTTTTACTTCATCTGATGGCTACATTTAGCTTTCTTTGTGGATTTTTTGAAATAGGTCTATCAGTCATGGCTAGACAAGTCAACGCCATTCTATGCAGTGCGATGGGCAGTCACTCTACTACTTACTGCTGTCTACATGATCAGAGTCTACATACTACAGGTAATTATTTCTTTCTGTGTTTTCTGATCTGCGTTTATGGTATCTGCACAGAAAAGTCAGTACGTCATATTGAGTATTATTTATAATAAAAAAATTGCCCTGTAATAAATACTACCATTTGTAAAGTTGAAAATGTTTAATTTGGTACATTGTCAGAGTAAGACGCGTTTTTTCACCTGTTCTAATTTTTTTAACTAGCAGTTTGCGCTGTTGTTGTTGGATTGCTTATTTTTTATAAACATAAGAAATATTATCTTAGGAGACACTTTCTGTTTTAATAACATAGTTCATAAGTGACTAATGTGTTTTATTTGCTTTAAATTTTTGTCTACCTTCATGTTCTGTGTCTACCGTATGTGAATGTTACTGCTTATTTGTGTATGTAATTTTCACCAACAAAGGTGTGCACCCGCCCCTTTTTAATGCAGTGATGTTCCTTATGCTTTCAGGGTTGGTATATAGTAACATATGCTTTGGGAATCTACCATCTCAACCTGTTCATTGCTTTTCTGTCACCAAAAGTGGATCCTTCGCTGCTTGATGAAGGCAAGTTTAGCCGAAATAAACTTTTTATAGTAATATATAATTTAATATATATAATGTGGTAATGTTGTGTAGTTGGCAGTAGGTTACCTCTTTAGGTTTAGGCTTTGGTCAGTTATGAGTTGTTCAGTATCAGTTTCATAAAAGGTCAATAAGTGGATGTTACGAAGAATGCCTTCTCTTACGCAACACAGGTGTGCATCAGCTCATTTGTTATGAAAGCTTTCTTCGTATCAAGTAATGTAAACAGTAGAATGCTATTGTACGTTTATATATTTCGGAATATATCTCTTGGAGGTGCCAGCAGATTACAGAAGTTAACTGCTTGGACTTGGTAAAGTAGTTTACCTTATGTGGCTTTAACAAGCCTTTCTTTCAGACATACTCTATTTCAAACTGACACAGGGGTCAGATGCACAGTAATTTGGTCTTTTCAAGAAAATAAAAAAAACACGGTAATACTATAGATCAGATCTTGTTTATATGTTTTAGCTTGGTTCTAATGCTGTGTCATGATTGAATATTTTCTTATGAACCACCACATCACCCTGTGACCTGTCTGTCCTGCAGATGAGGGCCCATCCCTTCCTACTAAGCAGAACGAGGAGTTCCGCCCTTTCATCAGGAGGTTGCCTGAATTCAAATTCTGGTGAGTGTCGAGATCCTAGACTGGTCACCTTTTATTCTGAGAGAAAGATTGCAAATTATATTCTGCCAAATGACCTATGTGGTGCAAGGTTAAGTCACGCAAAGCTCATTTGTAAAAGGATGTAGGATTTAGCATAAACCAATGGTATTAGTTTGAATTAATCTGCATGTATTTGTTTTTGACCCTATGTAATCTTACAGTTCACATACACCTGTCTCAAAGACAGTCTCATATTAACAAATGTGTCAATCCAAGACATACACATTAAATACATTTCACCCCAAGACCACCTGTATGTTCTCCTTTTGACCTTATGCCACATAGCAAGACAAAATGATTAGCCAGATTAGTTTTTTTAACTTAAAGTTGTTTTTAGAGTTGAGGTTGTAGTTTTGAATAGATTAGATTTTTATTATTTATTTAGCCAGATAGCATAAAGATATAAGTAGTCACATTTCCTTTTCTCATTTCAAACTATGGATTTCTTTCATGCTATGAACTATGAACACCCTTCTTCACATAGATCCCAAAATGAAATATCAATTGGTGTCCAAACCTAATGAACATGTAACTCATTAAGTAGCTGAGGAGGACTAAAAGTTAGACCTGGGGATGTTCTTTATTTATGCATCTGCAATGGCACAAATGTGGTTTAACTAAGGTTATGTTACTTCTCTTGCCAGGCATTCAGCGACAAAAGGCATAGTCATCGCCATGATTTGCACATTTTTTGAAGCCTTCAACGTTCCAGTGTTCTGGCCTATACTTGTAATGTACTTCATCATGCTCTTCTGCATCACAATGAAGAGGCAGATCAAGGTACAAAAAATACAGTATACATTTACTGACACATGTATGTACATGTATTGACACTTTGAATGCACTGGCAATACAGTGTCAAAGGAAACTTTATCCATAAAGTGCTTCATATCAGACAAATATCATACTGCAAAAACAGAAAAGTAAATCTTTATACATCATGCAAATTAGCTGTAAGTATGTTAAGAACACCAGATAATATATGCTATGTGAAAATTAATGTAGACTTAGCAACCCTGTGACAAAGGTTTTACCAAAACTGAACATCTTAATATTCCCAAAAGTCAATTTTTCTGAATGGCTATTTATGCAACTGTGTTATATATGTATATTTCTGTTACTGTGTTCACCATATATATACAGTTTATTTGTTATATTTTGAATTTATACAATATTTACATGAGAAAAACAGCAATTATTGTGTTACTCTAAATTGCTTAAGCTGGTAAAACTCATAAGTATTTGTCACTAATTTCTTTTCTTTCATTCCTTCTTTAGCATATGGTCAAGTACAGATATCTACCCTTCACACACGGGAAAAAGACATACAAAGGCAAGGACGACACAGGGAAAGCTTTTGCCAGTTAAAAGCTCCCACTAAACCTTCCCTTCCTTCTCATTTGATATCTATCAGTCACAGCTGGGGAGTGGCAAGGGTTATATTCCTTTTTAATGAGTGGGACAGTAACATGAAAATGTAACATGAAAAAAGTTATGATCCATGGTTCAGTGTTGTGTGAGGATGAGCAGCATGGATCAAATTAGTTTGGGAATTTGCCTTTGTCCATTAAGGTGTAGGATTTTTTTTTTTTTTACCCTGATCCTTATTTTAGGATTGGTCTGCATTTGTTCATTAGTAGGTGAGACTCAGTGCTGCCTTTTGCCTTTTTAACCCTTTTGGGTAAGTATACAGTCATCAAGAAGGAACCACAGTGAAATAAACTGCAGTGATTTTTTTTTTCCAACGATGGTGATTCCAGTACATCTTCTCCCGACTAAAATAAATCTGCCAACTTTTGATTAACCTGTTGGTACCTACTCATTTGTAACAAGTTATATATTAAAAGTCAGTAGTCGGGTTAGCAAATAACATGATTAGATGTGTAAGATTAAATCAGAAGAAAATGCAACAGTCTTTCCAACAGTCTAATTTTTGTAACTACATTTTGTGCCAGCTCTGGCTTACAAATGTTTTAAGCCAGTTATCCTCTGTACTAAATGCATACATTTGATTATGCATTCATGGCAGGCAGGAAAAAAACCTATTGTAATCTGTATCTTTAAATTATTAAACTCTGCTAAAATAACTTTTAATATTTATCTTGAATTGACTACCAATGCAATTCAGTGTTTAACCCACTTAAGTATCAGAATATTGTCATTGTCCCTTGATTCTTAAGCCTCCAACCTCATCTCTTCACTGAATGCATAAGTCAGAGCCAGTGTCACTAAACCCAACCTATTTGGTTTCCTGTAACTTTTAATTTACCTTGTTTATAGTTATAAATACTGTGTTGTCAAGCACCCTAAAGTTTAAATCATTGCTGGGTCATTTAGGTTAAAAAGGCAATTCAGTGAATTTGCTTTACCTCAGATTTTTACACCATTTTAGTACACAACCAGTATTGAAGTCCAATTCATAAGACGGTCTAATGTGATATAACAGTCAAGCAGTTCCATGTTTACCCCCAGCAACCCCCTTATGAAGAATGGCTGATGTAGTCCTTTATTATCTGTATGAGCTTACTAAAATTATGGCAAACATAAGCATTCCAAGCAAACCTGTTCTCTTTCTTTTGCAGTGGAAATAAAAGAAAACTGAGATTGAGAGTTCTTTTTATTCAGAATGGATTAAGTGGGTAGCAGTGACACTTTTTCCATAAACATGATGATTTTGTTTCTTCCAATTTTATCAAAATGCTAGGGATTAACTGTGCGTACTAAACTTTGATCAGCACTGTAATAAGGGATCAAAACATTTTCCTGTAAAAAGTCTGTGTTTCAAAGGGTTGTCTGGAGGATTTGTGTGTGTGCGCGCGCGTGTGTGTGTGTGTGTATATAAATATATATACACAGTATATATTTTAAAAAATTATGTTTTTCCCCCCATTCAGCCACCACACTGTTTCCAAATGTTTAAATCAATTTAAGTTGACATTGATAAAAGCAGAACTGGTTAACTGGGTTCTAGATTTGATTGTGTTTCTCATGGATTATTGCATGTTATTGTTTTCTTGTGCTACAGATATAAAAAGAACTTGATTTTAATAACTTAAGTGTAATTTTTTCACTCCGAATTCTATTAAAGAGGCTGTCCCCCCTCAAACAGTACATAAGTGTCTCCATTTCATATTTTGTAGGTATTGAACAAAGAAAATATTAAAAGTAGTGATAACTGATCTGGGCCCAAGATGCCAACACATCACAATTTCACCTAAGCATAATTCACTTAACTTGTGTCTCCAACGAATATTAAATACAAACTAAATTTCCAGTTAACTGGCCTTTTTCTAAAATGCAATAAAAACTAATTTGTTAATTCACTTGAACCTTTATTATTCTGATATTAGTAGAAAGATTCATTGTTTTCACTGATCCACTTACATTTATGTTGTGAAAATAAGCAAAAGTGTTTGAAGCCTGCAGCACACTGGAAAAGTTGGGGGAAAAAGGAATATTTACCACTGTTACATCACCTTTACTTACTACAAAAGCTTTTTGTCACTATACTTTACAATTACTAGTTGTTGCAATTCTGCAGTCGTTGTTATATGATTTTCCCTTTATACATTTTCAATAGGAGACTAGTCAGACACAGATATACAAAGATGTATCCCTGTATACGCCCCCGTCTCTGTGGTATTGTCACATGAAAGTCACTCAAACCATAGGCACAAACACACCCCCATACAATCAAAGATGCTGGCTTTTGCACCTATAGGTCAGCTGATACATACACGCAGGTGCTACATCTGGGTTTGGTAAATGTGTCTGTTGCGCCGCAAAACTGGATCAGGACTCTGGCCTGTGCTGGTCAGTTCTAGTATTAGAAAACAACAGACTTTCTGCGCTGGTTTTGAATACTCTTAATGAAAGAAGTGGCAATACTAAGTGAGAAAAAACATGGGGTAAGAAGGTATGAAGTTATCTCATAATATTTAATTGCAAACATGCTGAATTGGATATATTAAAATAAGTAATTCTTCTCTTTACGCTAAGCTAACTTAGTTCATCTTTTCATTACTTAAACGTTTTAATGACATTAATAATAACAATATGATGCACTGTGGCCTACCTAAGTTATATCTAAATTGAAACAGATACAAAACACTACATATGCATATGAGGTGTTTTTGAACATTGTCTCTAAAAACATAAAGGGCACAGAGTAGCACTAAGAAGAAAGGACTTTGAGCCACATGGCTACCTTACAATTAGTAATGTACTGATGCATTTATTTAGACGTGCCCACATCTTCCCATATCACACGCTATGTTCAGGACCTAAGGGGACTCTTGGATGTAACGTATTGGATGTATTTTGTTCTGGCAAACATACATTTTACAATCATCAAAGCTTAAACCTATACTTAATTCATGCCAAAACCTTTATCTGTGTGAAGGTTCTCAGTCATCCAGGTCATGGTTGTCTCAAAAAAGGTTAATCCAATAGCAACTGGACTTGTTTTGTTCCTTGACGACGTTCCACCCTTTCATTCCAGAGGGCTTTCTCAAGTCTGATTGACTGGTGTGAGTAGCAGGTTTATAAACCCTGTGAAATCCTCAAGTTGGTGATTGGTGGTCACCTTTGAGTTGTCCTTCCCCCTGGCTTACACGTATGTTAATGTGAGTGTGAATGATTGTGAAACCTCCTGGGTACAGTTGAAAGAACTGCATTGTAAGTGGGTGATAGATTGTGCCTGAGTCCACCACCCCTGTTTAACAAGGGTCGTTCAATCAGTAAACTGCTTCTCTCACACCTTGTTTGAACCAATCAGCTTCCCGGTCCAAAACTCTGACTTCATTGTCCTCAAACAAGTGGCCTTTGTCTTTCAGATGTAGATGAACTGCTGAGTCCTGTCCTGATGAGCTGGCTCTTCTGTGTTGAGTCATGCGTTTATGGAGCTGCTGCTTTGTTTCTCCTATGTACAGATCTGTACATTCCTCACTGCATTGGACTGCATACACTACATTGCTCTGTTTGTGTCTGTTGTGGCTGTTTTGTCCTTGGGTTGGACCAGTCTCTGTCTTAGTGTGTTGCCTGGTTCAAAATGAACAGGAATGTTATGTTTGTTAAAAATCCTCCTGAGCTTTTCAGACACCACTGCAACATAAGGAATGACAACACTTTGACGTTTGTTTTCCTCCCCGTCAGCTGTTGCAGTGCTCTTATTTGATCTTCTCTTAAATTTCAAAAAAGCCCAGTTAGGATATCCACATGTTTTGAGTGACTTCTTGATGTGTGTGTTCCTTTTCCTTTATGGTGGGAATCTTTTCTGCCCGATGGTGTAGGGTTCTGATTACCCCCAGTTTGTGCTCCAGAGGTTGGCTCCTGTCCTCAATGTGTACTTCAGTGTGTACCTCACAGTCCAAGAAGGCCAGGCTATTGCCTGTGACATCTTCTCGAGTGAATTTGATATTAATGTCCACAGCGTTGATGTGTTTGGTGAAATTTTCCAGCTCCTGTGTTTTAATTTTGACCCAGATATCATCCACATACCTGAACCAGTGGCTGGGTGTAATCCCTGGGAATCAACTCAGGACTCTGCTCTCTACTGCTTTCATGTAGAGATTGGCCACAATAGGAGACACAGATGAACCCATGGCACAACCATGTTTTTGTCTGTCATTATATTTGAAATAAGTGGTGGTGAGGCACAGGTCCAAGAGAGTACATATGTTGTCTGGCCTAAAGCTGGTTCTATCCAAGAGGGTACTATCTAGATACATATGTTTTCTTACGGTCTGGACTGCTTCAGTTGTGGGAATGCAGGTGAAGAGAGAGGTATCATCATAAGAAACCATGGTTTCATGACTAACATAACTTTGAAAGGAATGTCTGTGAAGATTCTTAGTCATCTAGGTCATGGTTATCCCAAAAAAGGTCATTCAGTGGCAACTGGACTTGTTTAACTTCCTTGAAGATGTTTCACCCTCCATTCTAGAGTGCTTTCTCAATTTAATGAATTGAAAGGAAGTTGAGAAGGTAATAAATAATAATAATTTTCTCCCACTAATTATGAGATAAATGTTTGGATTGATTATGTTCTTACTAGATAAACTTGTGTTTGTTACACTCTGGTCTTGCTGCAAAGAAAAAAAAGGTTCAAATTCACTATTGCTCATCACAAGCTCTCCTAATGTTTCAAGGTGGCAGTCAGTCAGGGGTCATGGTAATTGATGCAAAATTTCCACCAGATGTTGCCATCAAGCCAAATATTGAATTCATACAAAAAAATCTGAACATTTAAGT
>JAUYWH010000025.1:8642456-8654588 GCA_034779795.1 Ctenopoma multispine | reverse complement strand
TCTAATGTTTATCAGTACATTACAGAAAATAATGTACTTTATCACAATATGCTAATTTTTTGAGAAGGACCTGTATAATGATTTATTTTGCACACGTGGTGGCTGTGGTTCAGAAGGTAGCCTGCCAATCGTAGGACTGGTGGTTCGATTGCCTTCTCCTCCCGCCATGTTAAAGTTTCCTTAGGCAAGACACTGAACCCCAGTGTGTCAGGTCAGCTGCACAGCAGCTCTGCCATCTGTGTGTGATGATCTGATTGTGTGTGCGAATCGGTGAATGACAAGTAGTGTAAAAGCGCTTTGAGTGCAGACCATTTACACTTCTGCAGGGATGTGTGTCTGAAGAGGAGTGACAAAGACAGAAAAAAGGAAAAACCCTGAGTGTTTGACCCAACAGTATGGGGAAACATTTATGCTGGCATGATTTGGTCCACTGAGAGGGAAATGTCAATGCAATCAGTAAAAAGTTGTTGATAAAGAGTTTATCCTGATGTGAGTGGTCTTTTCTAGGATGATGTGCTTATTGTGCTGCCATTCATAGGGCACCAGGGGTCTCTGAATGGTTTGTATAAAAATTATATGAATCATATGCAGGCCCTGGATGTCAACCCAAGTGAACATCTACTGGAGGTTTTGAACCAATGTGTTGAACAGCCCTCTGCACTATTATCAAAACAACTAATGAAAATATCTTTTGGAAGAAAATCCACCACATGCTGCCATTCACAAATTGTCTATGTGCAAATATGTTTCCTTTCATGACTAAAATGCAAATCAATTCTGAAGTCAAGTGTAAAGCTTGTCATAGGGGAACATTCTGTTTCTTTGATGTGTAATCTTTTGTAAGCTTCAAGATTTTTTCAGAAGTTAACTTTTACTTTATACACTTCATCTTAAACAGAGGATCCATACACATGTAGCTACTGTAAGGAGACAGAATGGTCTAGAGAAGGAAGCACATCATGCAAACTGCGGGTGTTGGAGTACATAGCATTCACAGACGTTGGGGCTATACTGCTCATGATTGGGACCTGCACCTTCATGGGCCTCACATTAGCCATGTCTGTTCTCTTTGCCATTAACTACAACACACCTGTTGTCAGATCTGCTGGAGGACCAATGTGCTTCCTAATCTTAGGCTGCCTCACTTTATGTTGTGTTGGTGTGTTGTTTTACTTTGGTAAGCCAACAATTTCTTTTTGTATCTTGAGGTTGTCACCTTTTATGCTGTTCTACACGGTTTGTCTAGCATGTTTTGTTGTCTGCTCTTTTCAAATTGTTTGCATTTTCAAAATAGCAGCCAAGTTCCCCCAGCTCCACAGTTTGTGGATGAACTATCACGGACAGTGGTTGGTCATCACTGCGGCATTTGTTATTCAGACACTTTTACTTCTTATTGGGTATTGTTATGGACCACCCATGCCCCACAATAAAAGTTCTTGGTATCCAGACAAAATCATAGTTGATTGTTACATTGATCCAAAAGCAATTGCTGGTCCTGTGATTTTTCTTGCATCTTTGTGCTCCCTTTGCTTCATTTTCTCTTACATGGGAAAAGACCTCCCAAAAAATTACAATGAAGCTAAAGCAATAACCTTCTGCCTGCTCATACTGATCCTCACCTGGATCATCTTTACCACAGTGTACATGCTTTACCGTGGCAAATTCATCATAATTTTTAATGCTCTGGCTTTATTCTCCAGTCTCTACTCATTTCTGTTGTGGTATTTTCTCCCAAAATGCTACATCCTTATTTTTGAACCTTAGAAAAATACACAGCAATACTTTCAAGGTGTCATTCAGAATTATACCAAAACTATTAGCCAATAGTAGTTTGCAGAAGTGAATGGTTGTTTGTCTCTATATGTCAGTCCTGCGATAGACTGGCGACCTGTCCAGGGTGTACTCCACCTCTCACCTGATGACAGCTGGGATAGGCTTCAGCTCTCTCCCGCAACCCTAAAGGCCAAGTGGTTAAGATAATTGATGGATGATAGTTTGCAGTAAATTTGTGCATACATACTATAGGGAGAATAATACTAATGTTCTTCAGTCCTTTCCAATGAATGAAATAATAACAATGTGACTTTATAGAGTAGAATATAATCTATAGTAATTCACTTTGTAAATAGTATGTTTTGATTTGCTATAACTTGATTATGTCACTAACACTTTGGTATCTGACATGTGTCTTTGGACTTAGTAGTTTTCCTGAGTGATGTATTCATAAGCAAAATGTGAAATTATCTATAACAATAAGCAGTGATTAACATTTCTATAGGAGGCACTATCATTTTTTTAGGGCATGGCCGTACAGCATGAACCAAACCTAAATTAAATTGCTGTATATTTCATATTACTTTATTCTGTGTGATCTTATTCTTTTAGTATAACATTATTCGATGGGGCAATTAAAATCACTCACTACAGCCACAGAATGTTACAAATTAGCAAACCATCATCGAGTCCAAGTAGACGGTTGTGCCAAATTTGAAGAAATTTTTAAGTATTGGAGACATTTGTGTGCAATTTAAACAGATTTAGCAAATACACCATGACTCAAATGAAATATGTTACCTAAAGCTTCACCAACATTTCCACTCCACTGAATAGACTACAAATGGAAAAGTTTGAACTGCCTTTCCTGAACAGGCAGTTGTTCTTGGGCACTCAATGTCCATTGAAGTAATGAAATGCGGTGATAATCTGCTGGCAGTATGCATACCTGGTGACAGGTCCAACTTAATACTGTAGCTAGGGGTTTGTTCAAAAATATGGTGCATCAATGCAAGTGATTCACTAGATGTCTATACACCTATGAAATTTGGGGAGTAGTGTGGGAAGCTGAATATGCTCCCACTACAGTGCTCCTTTCCAGATAGTTTGTTGCTCATTCAGGAGCTGCTGATACAAGCCCTCATTCCAATTTGGCAACCATATGTTTGTTATGTTGGTTCTGGTGTTGCCAAGTACTCACCAACTCACCTCACTCAGGGTGAGATCCAGAATCCCTCTACTTTGCTCACACTGAAAGTGGCATTGGTGCAGTATAACTACTGCATTACAAAATATCAGTGACAAACAAGTTCACAACATCTAGGGTATATTGATCCAGGGACATGCCAACACCACTGACAAAGGAGTATCAGTGGGTAATACTGGTGCTGCAGTCTTCACTGCATGTTTGTTACAGCTCATTCTGTTCTCTATGTTTAGTCTATGATGAACTAGGTTTTAGGTTTGTTGGCTGCTCTGCTGGGATCTACACTGTATATGTCCCATACAAAATGTTTGAAACTGAATAAATCAACTGAAAAGAAATGAAAGGTTATGATGAGGAACGCCCATCTTGAAAGCAGGGCTTGGTGAAGAATGTCTGTCATGCATTACTACAAGTCATCTTTCTTTGGGTTTTGAATAGTAAGATCACACAGGCATGTGAAATCCCAAAACTTTGGTGCATTTTATACATATTTATCTGATGATGGTAGTATTGTGTGCTTTAGGATGCATTGTTAGCATTTACCTCAAAGTACAGCTGTGCCTATAAATACAGCATAGCATTGCTGTGTAGGTGAAATTATACCAAAGGTGAAGCTGAAAATTTTTAAACAAATATTCATATAGTTGGGATTGCTTTTTCTTTTTTTGTTCACAACTTAAAAACTATATTGTCAACTTTACATTTCAACAACTTTTCATTTGAACTTTTGTATTGTTTCAAAGGATTATAAGGATTTATTCAACATAGAGGCATTACATTGCTTGCTTCTAGTCATAGTTAAACTGTGTGTGCCGTATACATCACAGGGAGTCTGTACAACAGCACTTTGGACCCTTTTGCATACTGATTTGTGAATTATCCTCCAACCATTTATAGGTACATATGTCCTTCCCACCTGCATGGAAATGATTATTGAGGTTACTAGTGTCATTTAGCTTACTAAAGGCAAAGGCAAATGCAGTTTACATCAGATTGGTAAATGGTAACTGCAGCAATGAAACATTTTCATGCTTTTCTTTGTCTATTGGTACTTCTTCTAAATGCCTTGACTCGATGCACTGTCCCAGCCTCAGAGTTTCAGTTGGAAGGAGATTATTTGATAGGTGGACTTTTTAATATTCATTATATTAGTTCCCCTATTTTTAATGACAGACCAGAAGCTTTCGACTGCTCCAGGTGAGTCTTAAAATAAATCATCTTTTAGAGTGCAAGCTAATGAACAATGGCCAATGTAATAAATATATTCTGTACATTGAGGAACATTGCCACAAAAACAAGATTAATAGCTAGAGCTAAAAAAAACAAAAAACACACCCAATTCAGTTCATTGCTATATTGCCAAATTTGCTGTATAATGTTACTTCCGTCCTTAGTCCTTGCTGCATATCAGTTTTTTTATATTATTTTATAGGTGTCTCAAAGACTGATACTTCACAAATAGTTTTCACAAATAGTAATGCTTTAAGTACTGAGACAAAACTGTTGCAAAAAAGGGTTCCTGAAACTACACTCTAACAAGTGACTCAGCTCCCTTACATCCCTCTGTCAGTAAAATACATGCTTTCTTTCCTTCGTCCAGTGAATCCATCCTTACCCCAAATTATCGACGTTTTCTACTAATGAAATTCTCTGTGGAGGAAATCAATAATTCTACCACTCTACTGCCAAATGTATCTTTAGGCTATGAGATGTTTGACCACTGCTCAGATACCAAGATTTTCCCAGGTATTTTCAAACTCATCTCAGTGAACGGCTTGATCCAACCTTGGGGAGAACCACAGGAGCAACAGGCACATAAGTCCAATCAGTCTAAAGTCATAGGAGTGGTTGGTCCTTTTACAAGTACTCATGCCTTAACTGTAGCCCCATTGTTCATGGTAGATCTCACTCCTGTGGTAAGTTTGCCAATTATCATAAAAGAAAATGTAGTAATTCAAAACGAATATTAATATGGATATCATCAATTTTTAAAAAAATATCTAAAATGTATTTTAACGTGCAACTATATATTAATACTGAAAATTATACATTTCTCTTACTTCTTCTGACAGGTCAGTTATGGAGCTTCTATGTCGACCTTGTCAAAAAATATGAATTTCCCTTCTTTCCTACGTACAGTGCATCCCAATCAAGACATCATAGAAGTGATTGTTAACATTTTGCAACATTTCAACTGGAGCTGGGTTGCTTTCCTTAATAGTGATGATGATTTTGGCAATGATGGACTGGAATTGTTCCTAAACAGGATTAAGGATACTGAGATCTGCCTAGCATACACCAAAGGTCTCAATGCCAATACAAATTACTCCCAATTGTTCAAATCGATAGAGGCACAGCGGGTATATGTCATCATTGCTTTTACTCCCAAGCTGATTGCTGAAGCTCTCATTGGGTCAGCAATACAACTGAATATCGCAAACAAGGTCTGGATAGCAGATGATGGGTGGTCTTTAAACACAAAGATCCGCAAGATGAATGGAATCAAAAATATTGGAACTGTACTTGGGGTGTCACAGTCATTAATGACAATACCTGGTTTCAGTGATTTTATTTATTCTTACAAAAGCCAGAATTCTTGTAAAAATGCAGGACAACAGGAGATTTGTAATCAGATTTGCAACTGCAGTAGCCTCACTCCAGAATATATCCTTTCTGTGGACCCGTCTTTCTCATTTGCAGTTTATTCTGCTGTATACGCAGTTGCTTATGCATTACATAATGTGTTGCAATGTGGACAAGGCAGCTGTAATAATAATATTACAGTTTACCCATATTTGGTAAGTATGTAAATAATACTTGTTTATTTTTTGCTTATTTATGTTTCTGACTACTTTATACATAACATAAACTCAAGGGAATTTGAGTAAAGGTTTCAATATCTCTCCCGAGATGTTTGTTTGTACCCTATTTAGTTTATTTTGAGTGCTACCAGTAAACACCCAAATGGTTTATTAGATTTCCACCCCTTTTACCTTGCACTGGTATAGTTGTTTAAATATGCATATTATTATAGAAGCCTCAGACGAAAAAACAAAACAAAAAAGATAAACCACTAATAATATATATATATATATATAAAACCTATAACTTCCAAATACTTCCTTTGTTTAGCCAATGCCTCCAGTATACATTATATACACATCAAAGTAATTATCACTTGAACTTTGTGCATCCATATCAGGTCTTAGCAGAGCTGAGGAAGTTAAATTTTACACTTTTAAATCAGACTATTCAGTTCAACGAGAATGGTGACCCAAAGTTTGGATCCTATTCAATAATTCTCTGGATCGGCAGTGGTGCTATACAGGAGATTGGCTTTTATGCTTTTCAACCATCAGTGAATTTTTTCATCAACACCACCAAAATTCAGTGGTACACAAAAAAAGATGTAAGTATTTTTTTCATTATTGTAATATGATATAACAGAAAATTACAATAATATTGTGAGTTAATGTACTGAAAAGTAGCTGTAACAGACTTTACAGGCAAATCTACTTAAAGATATGTTTTTTAGGTCCATTGCACAAAGCCAGTTAATACATTATCCCTTTAAGTGCATCAAAAATAATACTGTAGAATGTATTTCTTGTTGAATTTTCATTATTATGTACAGGTACCTTCTTCTAGATGTTCACCAGAATGCCTTGAAGGATATGCAAAAAAACAAAATGGAGTCCAAAAATGTTGCTTCACTTGTGAAATCTGTCCAAATGGAACTTACATCAACAGCACAGGTAAATTATAGATGAGAGGGGGAAAATGACAAAAATGATTGCTGCCATTCTGCCTTGATGACGAATCTGACTCCTGACTCTTACTAAGCTTTTTTCTATAGCGGAGAGAACGTACAATCAAATTGACACCTTTATATGCTTCTCTTTCCACTTTGAACATGCAGATGACTTTATAGCTTATTGAGTTAATAATGGCTATAAAATAAATTTGTTGTGGGAAAAAGTTTTAAAGTATTTACTGTCTACAATCACACTTTGAACTAGTTATCTCTTCTCATGAAATGCAGTGTTGTCTTATTCAAATCTAAGACCAGTTCTAAGATTATTAATAGCACTGTAAATTAAATCAATTTGAAAGAAAACAGAAACTTGTTTCTTCTAGTTGGAAAACATATAGAGTACAAACATATTGCTTCATCAGCTGTCTGATATCTATCTAGCAAAAGTTAACAATTAAAATTTTTTTTTCATTTCTCATCTTAAACAGAGGATCCATACACATGTCTCTACTGCAAGGAGACAGAATGGTCTGAAGAAGGAAGCACATCATGCAAGCTGCGGGTGGTGGAGTACATAGCATTCACAGATGTTGGGGCTATACTGCTTATGATTGGGACCTGCACCTTCATGGGCCTCACATTAGCCATGTCTGTTCTCTTTGCCATTAACTACAACACACCTGTTGTCAGATCTGCTGGAGGACCAATGTGCTTCCTAATCTTAGGCTGCCTCACTTTATGTTGTGTTGGTGTCTTCTTTTATTTTGGTAAGCCAACAATTTCTTTTTGTATCTTGAGGTTGTCACCTTTTATGCTGTTCTACACAGTTTGTCTAGCATGTTTCGTTGTCCGTTCTTTTCAAATTGTTTGCATTTTCAAAATAGCAGCCAAGTTCCCCCAGCTCCACAGTTTGTGGATGAAATATCAAGGACAGTGGTTGGTCATCACTGCGGCATTTGTTATTCAGACACTCTTACTTCTTATTGGGTACGGTTTTAAACCCCCTATACCCTACAATGAAAGGTTCTGGTATCCAGACAAAATCATAGTTGATTGTTACATTGATCTAAAAGCAATTGCTGGTCCTATGATTTTTCTTGTATCTCTGTGCTCCCTTTGCTTTATTTTCTCCTACATGGGAAAAGACCTCCCAAAAAATTACAATGAAGCCAAAGCAATAACATTCTGCCTGCTCTTGCTAATCCTCACCTGGATCATCTTTACCACAGTGTACATGCTTTACCGTGGAAAGTTTATCATAATTTTTAATGCTCTGGCTGTACTCTCCAGTCTCTACTCATTTCTGCTGTGGTATTTCCTCCCAAAATGCCATATTATGATCCTTCAGCCACACAAAAATACACAGCAGTACTTTCAAGGTCTCATTCAGAATTATACCAAAACTATTAGCCAGTAGTTGTTTGCAGAGAAACATATTTACTGCAAACAGAAAAGCTAATTCAAATTCAAATTCAAAAATGTATACATCTTTTAATCCCATCTTTAAACAATTTGAACACTTTGAATTTTATATACAGAGCACTATAGATTTGTCTCCTTCATGTTTTCCTTTAAAAGTTTGGCTTTAAATGACAATTAGGACTATTTTAAGGAGGACTGTCATAAGACATACATTGACTAGAACAGCACTAAAATTAATTACAACAAGAAATAACAAAAAAAGTCAAATGAGAGGCCACATTATATATTTTCAGAAGATGTCTGCAACATGGTCTTAACCACTTGTCCTATCCTGGCTATCAACAGGCGAGAGGCAGGGTATGCGCTCTGATTATGACCCAAATTAAGATCTAAAAAGTCTTGATAGAATTGAATTTTGCAGAGCTCATTGAGGGATGGATAGTTACTAAATGTACAGGTTTCTTCTTTTTTTTTTTTGTCTTGTTCTATAAGACAGACATACATGACAACATAACTACCAAATTCCAAATACAAATATTGTCATTTAGAACATTTATTAGCAGAAAATGAAAAGATCCAGTGTTTTCAGACCTCAAATATTGCAACCCCCCCCCCAAAACAAATCAAGTTCATATTATTTTTTACACAACACATTACTAATGTTTTAACTTAGGAAGTTTTAGAAATCAATATTTGGTGGAATAATCCTGATTTGCAATCACAGCTTTTATGCGTCTTGGCATGCTCTCCAGTAGTTTTTTTACATTGCTTTTGGGTGACTTTATGTCATTCCTGGCGCAGGAATTCAAGCAGTTCAGCTTTGTTTGGTAGCTTTTGACCATCCATCTTCCTCTTGATCACATTCTAGACGTTTCCAATTCAGGCCTGGAGATTGGGATTGCCATGACAATGGCCATGCTGGCCATAATATACGTCTACTGGTCTACATTATAAGCAAATGATTAGTGTATATTTTGCAGTTTGTGAAATATTGCTTTAACATCTTTTAAAGTTATGTTTTAACCTTTTTGCATTATTTAGTGGCAACGCATATAAAGTTAATTCTGTTAAGCCACTGTATAGATTTCTTAATGTAGTCCTCCATGCATAAGACTATTTGTGTTTTGTTGCATGTTGTAGGTTTTGAGGTTGCCATAACACATTCTCTCCACATGATGGCGCCACTTCACTTTGGCACTAAACTATTGCAGTCGACGATAGTTCAGTAAGCATTAAATAGCACTACAGACAGTGAAGTTCCTGTGAAACCGTTTAACCCTAGAGATCTTCATTCCCATGTGGTTTTCTTAGTATTTTATTTCATGGATTATTTGACCATATATCCAATAAAATACAATTTACCTCTCAAATAACGTGTACAACATTTATTTATTAATTTATTGGTGCTATGGGATACATTTGATTGGGGATTTGTCCACTGACCTACTACTACTACTTTTATGTTTATTTGTTTATATTGTATGGTGTTGCAATGTGCTATAGTTGTGTCTTTAAATCCTTCTATAGTGAGGTGAAGCTAACATGCTATTGATTGCTGTCTCAGGTTTATTTCTTACTGACAGTAGGCCACGAACACAAAACGAATCAGCTGACCTGAAAGAGAACCCGGAGAAAGTCTCCATTTGAAAGTCCGCTTCACGCCGTGGCGCTCTCTGGGGTGCCCCACGAACTGCAGCGGGTAGAGCACTGCCGCAGGGGGTAGTCCTGTTAGACAATTCCAGAGGGTAAATTGCCATTTTGTTGTGGCTATTCAGTTTCCTGGCAGAGAGAAGGGAAGGATGAACCGTGAAACAAGGAACGAATTGGTAAATAGTTCCACTTAGCATGGCATATGGCGCGTTTGGAGAGAGGAAGGTTGACACCAACAAATTGACGATTTCATACTAATTTCAGAGTTACATTCGCCACACACGTTGTCACACATAATTTTAGCATTTTGGCTAATTTAAAAAAAAATTCAGGATTTGGAACTTGTGGAGTGGTGATTAGAATAGCCATAGCCACTAAGTTACAGGGTAGTAGTTTGAAATTAATTTTAAAATATATTGAAATGCGACCATACATTTGGTAATGGATAATGTGAGTTTTATATGCTTTAAATGTTTATAATATTTTATAAACATTTATTTTGTTCTAGTTGGTTCTGCACATATTTCTATTTTACAAAATATGGAGCGGGGAAAATCGGAGGAACGCCCCATGGCTTTTCACCTTTCAATTTTCCACTTTGGTCAGATAAAGGAAAACCCCTGGGAAAATGACCAGCAACTTTCGTTTTGCACTCACAGGGAAAAGAAAATGCGCTTATAGTGGAGACAATTTGCCTTTGGTGCCAATATGGGATTTCCTTAAAACTGTCATCTTTGGAGTCAATAGACTGCAGGTCTCTCACCGATCAGGGATGCAGGTGTCAGGGCTGACCACCTTATTTCATTTTGCCTACATTCGTAAAATTCCGCACAAATGATCAGTTATTACGTTTAGAATTAGGTGCAAGTTGTTTATCACAGTAACATTATTTGCCTATCTTTAATAACATCGATTATATAATTAACGATGATATTAGCTAATTGCCTGCTTAATTAATGTTTAAGTGGATTCCAATATCGCCTCACTGTCTGTACAGCCAAGTCCCTTTCAGCAATGACGGTTAGTTGGAGTTCATCTTTACACCTTGTGTTGGTTGGTTTTACAGAACGACCTGTAGTCTACTTTATAATGTCAGACCCAAATTAAAATGCTCCAGTACTTCACGGAACATCAGTAATATTGAACACAGGCTTGATGTCCTCTGGGGTTTGTTTTAGTGATTTTAATCTCAAACCAAATGCTTTATTTCCTCTTTGCTCTTATGCCCGGTAACTGTTGTTTTACGTACGCTTCAAGACAGTGTACTGAAGGATGCTTAGTTATTCTCATTTAAATCTCACTCAAGTGGTTCAGAGTAAATGGCAGATGTTTTGCAATTCAAGACGCATCAATACCCATGCGCTATAGTGTTTAACAATGGCACTCCGCTTTTGTTAGGCACTTGTGTCTTTCACTTCAGAGCTCGACAAAGGCTTCATCCTCCAGCGACTTATAAAGTTACTTTCCACTCAGTTCATTTCGAGCCTTGAGAAAACCTTAAGCGATGTTAATGTGCAACTCTGGCCTTTTCAAGCGGTAACCCCGGCACACACAGGCAAACAGCAGCTATTGTGTTCTCAAACCAAAGTAAGAAGTCTTTAAATAACCCGAGGACCAGTCTATAGAAATTCATGACGTTACTTCTATTTGATGTTTGATCAACGGCTTCGTCAACAGGTCCGTCGCGTGGCTTTTTCAGTAAATCCTGTCTATATTTCTAATATTTTTTCCCGTGCACCTGTCCGTATACCGGCTCTTTTTCACTGTGACCTTGTTGCCCACATTGAGCGTTTTGGTCACATTAGGGCTGCCCTATTTCTTTCTGAATGGAAGGCGGAACACCGATTTGCTTCGCTCCCGGTGCGCCAAATGATGTGCCTCTGTTTGCATGTTTTAACAGCATTCTGTTTAGACATCCAGACATGGTAACGTGTAAATGAATGTTTTTCTAATAAACGTCTACGTACAGAAATCATTACACTGGGCAAGTTAAACACTCAGTCTATTTCAAATGATATAAGCAAAATACAATGACTCGTAGCATTTACCAAAAGCCAAATTGATTATTGGATATTTAAATGTCGGCTGCATTACCGAAATGCACACGGTTAATTTATTGATTAATTAATTAATTAACTTTAATTATTAACAATGTGTAGTATTAGTCGTAAGCTTCATGTTCTTAAAAACAATATTCTGTGTCGTCTATTGTTATTCGTAAACATCCATACATTGTGTTTTCTAAGATAAGATAAGATAATCCTTTATTAGTCCCACAAGAGGGAAATTTGCATTGTCACGGCAGAAAGTGGACAGTACAAAATAA
>JAUYWH010000025.1:8597809-8642356 GCA_034779795.1 Ctenopoma multispine | reverse complement strand
TGGAGAATGTTTGCGCCTGCGAAAGTCTACCACCAGCTCCTTGGTTTTTCCAGTGTTGATCTGGAGGTAGTTCTGCTCGCACCAGTCCACAAAGTTCCGGGTCAGTTCTCTGTAATCCTTGTCATCCCCATCAGTGATGAGGTCGACGATTGCAGAGTCATCAGAGAACTTCTGTAGAAAGTTCCACCCTAAATGGATAATAGATGTAGATCACCTCCACATTTCTACCTCTTTTAGTGATGTTGGTCTAACCATTGGCTTGCAAATGTCTCGTTTCTCTCTAGGAAGAAAATAGTTTATTGCAGTAATTGCATAATTGGTTCACTAATTGTTGTTAACAAGTTCTCCAATAGTCCAATTATTACAGCAGCATTGTCAGGTCTCCGCCGGCAGGCATCCATGACAAAGGTCTGATAAGGTTAATGAATGACCTGGGGCTGAAAAGTGAAAGTGGAGCGGGAGCCTGAGCCCTTTTATAAACATGCACTTAACTTGTCATTTAATGGCACTTGTATTATTATGTCCAACCGGGACACAAGTTCCTCGTCGTGCTATTCTCATGGATAGATGACGGTATAAAGACGGAGTGAGGAGGTATTGGAGGGAAACAGTTTTAAAGCCCGACTGCCTTTTTTTTTGCTGCCGATCAGTTGTTATTTTAACCACCAACCCCTCCTTACCTTTTGCCAATTTCCGTTCCCGTTTTATGCCCAAAGAGGAGAACATACTAAATGAAAGTATAGCAAGTAATCAAGCAGTTAAATCTCTCCCATGTGTTACAGAAAAACATGACAGGCGACTCGGTGCTCAAATCAGCGCTCCACGGTCTTGTGTTAAAACCAAGCGTGAAAACTCAGATAATGTAGCGTCCTGAGAGGACAAAAGAGATCAGAAAGCTCACTTAAATCAGAGCACTTCGGTCAATTTTCATACCTATTAAATGCTTCAGTATATAACACCACAATTGTGACCCACAATGTTTCGGTACATTTTACTCAATTAGTGTATTCTGGCACAAACCTGACATACACACACGCCAATTATAATAAATTACCATGCATTAGATATGAAAGTTATTTTTACGAGGCCAAGGAGTATACTAATTACCATTTGGACATGCATTTATTTTAGAACTATTCTATGCCATTTAATAATATAAAATATCCTAATTGGGTTCCAGCATAGGCCGCAAATGATGGCGATTGGATTATACAGTATTAAATCAGAGACCTCAATCGACCCTTTACAATTGTAGATAGTTAACATGAAAAAGCAGATTGTACAGAATATTTAATTTATCTATCTACGAAATGCCTGAAGAGAAGTTGGTGCACTTTAGAAGTGGAGGGAATCTTTTGATGCACACACGGTGTTGGTCACAAAGGAGACGAAAAGAAAAGATCAATGACTTACTACTATAAACTGGTCTCCTTTCATGCGGGCTGTCTCTTGACTGAATACAAATGCCATTGCTTGCCCCGGGGCCTCAGACATTTTAACACACGTATTGTGTAACCTACCCTATCAGGCAAGAAGACTTGGGTAATATAATGACAGGTTCTCTGCGCGTGTCTCTCAAAATCACCTAACTTCAACTCAACCCAACTTGGCTCTGGAACTATTCAAGCAACCCTTATGAAGCTAAAATATTACAAGCAACATCTTTACCCTAAACTGGTAGTGCTGAAACATAATGTTACGTAAGGTGTCTAAGGCTTTAGATCACAGTAAGCCTATGACCAATATATTATTTCAGCTGGTATGACTTTCCCAAGCCTTCGCCCTTTTCAAGGAGCAGTGTGGAAAATCGGGAGGCGAGGGACCGAGGACAAGGGGCGGCCCGCGATTCTCCTCGGTGCCTCACAGCGCCTGGTATCAAGACAAAAACTGGCGATGCACAATACCCAAAGAATCCTTAAGTGTTAAGGTTTTCTAATCTCGTATCTTTTTTCTCGTTATTTGGTTGTTTAGTATTTTATGAGAATAAACAAAGGCATGGCTGCACATTTTGTGTCAAACGAGTGAGTTAGATGATTATATCACTTTGCAGGTGTAACAGTTTATCTACAAGTGACCAGCAGAAAATCGAAATGTTGTGGGGACATCACGAAATTACCACGGTGCTGCCTTCGACCGGGTGGCGTGAAACTCACATAAAAGACTGACTATAGAAGTCAATAGTGGCTGGACTACTCACCCATTATGTTTATCATTTTTGTGCTTCCATTTCGTTTTTTTGCCACACACATCGTTTCTTGTATTCTAACCACTATGTTCTTGCTTTTTAAAATTATGTGATTTAACCTGATCTCAAAATATCCAGTTGACAGCAGACAACAGATATATATTTACATATGAAGGCCCTAGATTTGTGATCCACAGGCTATGTGGATCACAAATCTCTAATATGGACTGCACTGTACTTTTGGATGACTACTCCTCTGCAACACGCATGGCTTGCATTTGGTAGCATTTTGTGATACTAACAATAATATTAATTCAACAGGGGAATATTATGGACCTTGTTAACATGCAGCTGCATTTCAGGCTTCAAGGGTTCGGGGTTCAGTGTTTTATCCAGGAACAATTGGACATGGGGCAAGGCATGGGGGAACCGGGAGTCGAACCACCAACCATGGGGTTTGTAGAAATTAACAAACAAATTAAATTCAGACAAACATTAGGAGACACAAGTTTGGAATAAATATGGGGAAAGGATAGAGAACACATAACCTTCAGGAAATCAAAATACACATTTTTCTCTGTGGTGATCTAAGCCTTTGATTGGTTTTGACTGTCAAATGACGCCAGTATTGCTCATTTGAGCGCAAGAGACAGGCGGGACTGCTTGCATTGAGATGTTAAGTGAGTGTCTCCATATAAATCCACTCAGTGTCAACTCCTTCATTTGTTGGTCAGCGAGAGAAAGATCAGCTTCAAGGAAACCACGAGAAAGAATGGTGGCGACAACAGACTGTGCAGATAGGTCCAAACTCATCGCTGGAAATAAGGTGTGTACACCAACTTATTCAGAGGAACTGGACTTAGGGGTAGTAAGTTCGCAAATGCGTGTGGTATACTAAATTTATTTTCCCCGCCTTTTTCCAGGTATCCAAACCACTCATGGAAAAGAAACGAAGAGCTCGCATTAACAAGAGTTTGGACCAGTTAAAATTTCTCCTGGAGAGCTACTACAGCAGCAATGTAAGTATGCAGGCTGAGCAGTATGAACACACAATAAAATTTTTACTACGAACAATTTATGCCTAAGTAACGATAATTTTAGAAATTTAGAATAACAGTGACTCAATAATGTCATCTTTGCACACAGATTCGGAAGCGTAAACTGGAAAAGGCCGACATACTGGAGCTCACTGTCAAACATTTGAGGAACCTCCAAAAGATCCAGAACTGTGAGTTACCTCATTCTTATAGTAGACCAAGACATACAACCCTTACTCAAATTTCCATCTGATTTAAGACGAATTTATACATTATTCTAACAAACCATTGCGCACTCTGTGTCTCTTACCTTGAGATATCATTGCATTGCTTTCAGGCACTGCTGCTTCTCCCGAGCTTGCTGATTACCATTTTGGCTTCCGTGGTTGCCTGGCAAACGTCAACCAGTACTTGCTGTTGGCAGACAACCTGAATGGAAGTGACCGCTGTATGTTAGCGCAGCTTTCGAGTAAGCTCCACCGCTCTGTGGGGCGAGGGGAAATCTCCAGCACCATGGACAGCGGCCTAGGCCAAGCTGAATCACAGGATGAGGCGCGGAGATTTCTTCCATCTGCAGCTGGACCTGAGGAGACAAGCACCACCAAATCTAAAGTACTGAAACCCCGCAGTGCAAGCAAATCTTCTTTTCTACCAAGCGAAGACGCACAGCTGTCACCAGGAACCAAACAGCCAGTGTTTGCTGCATCGTCCGTACAAAATGAAAAAGAAAAAAGTTCCAGCTGCAGAAAGTTTCATCCTGTCAGTCAAATTAATGAAGTTGCAAACATTCAGCACAACGTCTGGAGGCCTTGGTAAAGCTGAGGAAAAGCTGTCATAGTTGTCGCTGTTTATAATTGCACTGTACAGATTTCCACAATATTTTATAGGGTATAATGTATACGTTTTATTTTCTTAATAAAATTGATGAAATGCATTCTTTTTCATTGAATCTTGGCATAGACCTTTCTCATGTGAAAATGATAACTGAGACGTTAATGAGCAATCCCTTCATAACTGAAAACAGCTACACAGCAGCCTAGTACGGCTAAAGATAAGTTAGTGGAAGTTAGACTCATTAATATATTAATACATCAGTAGGTAATTATTAGATATCTGAGAAACTTAGCAGCGACCGCTTTCCACATTCATTGTCTCTTGATGACTTACACTATGTGTTACTGGGTGGAATACGGTAAAAAAAAAAAAAAAAAAAAAACCATTTTATTAACACTGACTGCTTCAGTTAGGACTGCCAACTCGTAGGCTAATTTGTTTTGCTAAACACGCAGATACTAAGCATGTTATGAAGGAACTGTGAATTACTCTGCGAAAACTCCCTGATCTTCTTGTCCTAATCATGAAACTCGATGTAAATATGAAATAATGTAGCACACACTGAACGTTTAGACAATGGTCAGACAATCATGAAGTGAAGAGGGAACTATGTGTGACTTTAATTGGGTATGCATAAAAAGATTTGGATTAAGTGGCCTAAGAAACGCGACGTTGTTATTTTACGCCACATTCATTCATTCGTATAACATGACTCTGAAAAAGTCATCATTTTCTATGTAATCCTCACTCGCTCACTACTCTTCTGCCATGTTTCATCGATTTTAGGTCATAAATGACCTATAACAGATGGACAGTGCCAGCTTCACAGGTTGTGTAAAACCGTGATATAAGCAGAGAAGCGTTCTGTGCTGAAGGTGATTTAAGATGCTCGAGAGTCTGAGCTACATTCAGTTCAGCTTCTACCAACAAGGTTCATTTTCTTTTCTGTATGGCTGTGTGCATGGAATTAAAATTCATGATTTAATTACGGAAATGAGAAATTATTTTTTGAAGTTGGGCGGGGGGGGGCAATCGTGGAGTTCAGTTTGGTAGCCATTTCCTTCTTTCTTCTCTGCTTTCACGCATAAGTACCGAAACATTGGTGGGCAAATCAGATGCTTGTCGGACAGCACTACAATTTTCTGCTACTAGGCTACAAATTACACGCCATGCTTTCTTTTCTGTCGCAAGCAGAGCCAACCAGGTCAATTATTTGAGAAAGAAATGTCTACAGTTTAGATTTCTCACCGAAGCTTTAATTTTTCTCGGTTTAATACCACATGACAAAATTGAGGGGCAACGATTTTGGCAAAAAACAACATACTTTTAGGTTTATGGTACTGTAGTAGTACTTTTGTATATAGAAGCAGACTTTGTAGTAATCTTCACTATAGGCTAGCCAACACATGAACTTGTTTACAATTTGCAATGCTGCTGAACAGGAAACCCGCTCAAGCAGCTCTTTTAAAGTACCCTAACGTTTTCTTCCGCTGCTTTGGTAGGGAAGTCGAAGTGTATCTGCATTCACCAAGGGGCGGCGCTGGAGAGGATGGCACCTTACAGCGAGGAGAATCGCTGCAACGCCCACAGCTCTTTCAGATGGTGTGCTGAAAAGGCAGTGTTTTATGGCACGATTCAAGTGCCAATAAGATCTGAACAAAACTCACAACTTCAAAACCCCTTATGGCAAGTATTTGTTATTCCACCTTTTTTAACTTGAACTGATCATCTAATAAACCCCGTCTGTACCTTTTCTTACTATACGCTCAAATCTATTCTGAGACTAACACGCCCATGGCACAAGAATGGTTTGTTTATTAAAGAAATAAATGCCACGTGACTTCAACACTGAGTGCGCTTAAACTTCTAAGATTTTCTATTAACTCTTCTCAGCATTGTTTAAGTAACTTAGTTTGGTTCACTACTATAATAGCAACGCATATTAGAGCTGAGAACCAGGAGAAAAAGAGAATAAGTTATTAGCATTAGATTGGGCGCAGTCAGGCGTTGTTAAGTGAGCAGACGTGGTGCGCTGCAGACCTTCACTGTTCACTTTGCTGGTGTCTAGGACGGCGTCGGCAGAACTTCTGAATTTCTCTGGCAATGTCTACGTTGTTACACTGACTTGTGCAATTAAAATATACAGTACTCTATGGGACTCACCCAAAGGCTCATGATTTAGCGTGAACCTTATACAATATGCCTGGCCTTTGTTCCCAGAAGCTTTTCACATAGACCTACAGCACACCGTGGAATTACCTTTTGGTTTAAAGAATGAACCGTATCGGTGGCCAGTACTGCGAGCAGCTAGGGCAACAAAAACGTCTACAGAAAGATTTAACCAGTGGCTGGTAACAAGTGCAGATTCAGCTTATTAACACCTGCTGCATCAATTAGAGAACACAGTACACATAGTTTAAACGAACACACAGTGAAGGTCGAGAGCTCAGAGTTCATACACTTTTTCCAGGGTATAATTACAAGCACTTTCAAGGTATATTTTCCAGCATACTACCGCTGTGGTAAATCACATATTTATACAAACTCAAACACATACTTGAAATGATTAAATTTTTTTTAATCACATTAAGAATAGATGGTATAATTCTATAAGCCACTTGACACTTCACTTTAAATTAAAATGTGAAATACAAGATTGGAAGGCACTGAATTACAAAGCATTGTGCAAATCAAAAAAGAACAACTTGAGTTGATTGATGCATTAGCAACACAAAATTGTGAAAAAATATATAGGGCAATCCTGGTAGGGCAAGATTGCATTGTATGCAGATATAGTGCATAACCTTAAAATACATTTTTCACATCACATAACATAAGCAAACTGTTGTGCAAATAAACACAAATCAGCTTAGGTTGTCATTTTTCCCCTTCTGTTAAAAAGGGGGAAAAGGTAGCAACTCCTGCTACTCCACTGCTTCTTCCACTCCACTGTTACACTGCTAGTTGTTGATGTGGATGTAGCTGTGCTGTTTGAGGTGTTGCTTCTCTGAAAAAAAATTCCCCACTGCAGGACTGGATTTGTTGGTCTTCTCATGACATATTGAGATTCCTATAAAACATCAAAAACAGGAGGAAAATGTTATAAGAAAAATTAACTCTATCTCATTTTGTCTCAATTGTCAGTAAGATGCCCAACTGTGTTGCTGTATGACTTATTATTAATCCGTTATCACTTTGTGTAAATAACATGACATACAGTAAGACAGGCATGGAGAGCAGCACTAATTGGGAGAAACTCATCTGTCAATTTATTTTAAGACTTTGACAATGCATAAGCACCTGTCCAATATTCTTACAAAGAGACATTTATTTAATCTCTAATGTATTGTTCTTCCCCCTTATGAACATGCCTTAAGGTACTTTATTTTTACTTTAACTTCCACGGGGTATCCTACCACAGCAGGTACCTCCCCTACACACACTTCACATTACAATAAGAATCATCGCCTGGAGACAGGGTGGTGATTCTTACAGGCATTAGTCAAACCCACAGGTGTTCCCAATGTTAATACGTTAGAAAAGCTGCAGACTGCGAAAACACATTATTATTATTATTAATAGTCATGATAGTATTATTCTCTTTGGTCAGTAACACCTTTGTTACCGTCTAGCCTTTACTCTGTTAGCCTGAAGTTGGTTAGTTATGCATCAGGCTATCGTTTGATGAAGCGGTAAGTGACTAACGTTACTGTAAATGTTGGTTAAGGTCACATGTTCTAAAATTGACCATACTAGCGTTGCCATATTATATCACCCACAGCATCTCAACAATTTAGCCTGTGAATTCGCTAGCTAACGGAGCACATTATCAAATAGCGTTTTAGAGTAATATGTGACTACTTCAAAATTGTGTGCTAGCACTCACCTTTCAAGAGTCCACTCGTGGATTTGGTCCTTGTCTTAATTTGTTCATCCGTAATTTGTATTTGTCCCATTAAAGCCAGCAGTTATTAAAACTGTAACCTCCCGACATGTTGGCGCAGTCCTCTCCAACTCTCTGTTTTCGGGGGGCGGGGTCACACGTTGACACAGACCGACCGATCACACACGAGGCCCAGGAGAAGTTTTCATTTTACGCTTCCCGACTTTTTATTTTATTTCTCCGTCTAATCATCGAACTATTTATTCAGATAGATATTTGTTGTGACACATATACAGGAATAGTTTCAAGCACTATATCCAAAATTAAAGCACTTTTCCAACCTTGAAACCACAACATTAAAATTTAAGCATTTCAAGAACACCGTCCGAACCCTGAAAGCTGAAAGAAATGCAGTGAATACACATTTTATGTAGCCGACAAATAGTGACAGGGAGTATTCTTGGAATAGCCTACAGCAAGTGAAATGAAGAAACGTGCAAGTGTAGCCCTGCGTAATATGTAAGCATGAAACCGGACAGGTGAATAGTCTATGTTTGAACATACTGAAGGGAACCCATTCACAGACATAACGTTATATAATAACTACTGAAGCTCCATGTGTGTAATACACTACAACACTGTTAAGTCATTTGTGACATTTTGTGTAGTGACAAGACTAGCTGACACTAAACTCCTAGACCGCTAGCTTAGGTTAGCTAATATCATTAGCTAGCTATACGTTCTTACATTGAGTTGCATTATCGTCATATCTTATTATCATATCATGAAAAATGAATTAACCACGTAGCTGACGATTTCAAGTCAAGGATCCTCCAACAAAATCATGCTAAAAATAAATACAATACAAAACTTTGTACCTCTGTATGGATGGCAGTGGCGGCCAGTCAATAGAGGGCCCGGCCCACTTGCCCCACATGAAGAAAAAGATATCACGCAAAATAATAAAAAAAAAACATTAAATTTTAAATTTACGAGATATATATTACACAGTATGTGAGTACCATGTACTGTCTGCATTAGAGCGCAGTGTAGGTCGTTTACGGCGAGTGAACGGTCAAGTGACGTATGTCCTGTTTCTCGGGGGCGCAAAAATCTTTATAGACTCTCGCATGCGCAGTAGACCACCCACCCCAAATACAAATCTGGGCGCAAAAATTGTACCAAAAGACCCATTTTCTGGTTGCTTTCAGAAATGTCCTCCCTCGTCTCTGTGATGCACATGACAGCAGTCACAGCAGCAGCAGGGCATAACAAAGGGCCTAAATGAACTTCAGAGAATAGCCACAGGGGTGAGATAGAAGCTCTTAAAACGTCATGATAAAACAGTATACAACTACTGATTTGTTCATGTCACCATGGAAACCACTTTGCTCAAGGCTGAAACATATGAGGTCTGATTATGATCACTGATGACCATTTAAATTAATTCATACAAATTAGAGAGTCAACTAGTCCACTAAAACATTTATAAAATGTCGACTATGTCCCACTGAAACAGAATCAAGATACCTAACCTTTATCATCTGGAGACTTGCCAGCTCTTCACTTCTACACACTCTTCATTACAGTAAGAAGGTTACCTCACATGGTGCACTTAAACTCCATTAAGCAAAAAGAAGGAACTCTCATACGGGTGCATACTACTGCTAATACAAGCACTAGTAACAGTCACAAATTAAATGCATCTGGCATAAAACACACTCTGAAGCATCATTTTGTGAATTTAATCAATTATATCTTTTTTTAACAAAGTTATCATCTGAACAAGAAAATCATAACATTTAACATCATTCATATGAGTCATATCTTTTAATATGATACAAAATTATATGTTAATACTGTAAACACAACAAAATGCAAAAATCTATAACATAGCAAAGTTTGACAGGGGATTGTGATGTTATGCTTCCAGAGAAATGTGACCAGTTGAATAGGTGGGAGTCCAAATTGCTGCAAATGACCAAAACGATATATGCAAAACACTTGATTTGAAGCACAAAGGTTTCACAACTCATAAGGCTATCAAATTATTCTCATAATCTCTTTACACTCAATATCTTTGAAAACCTATCCTGGGCAAATACATTCATGTTAGTAGTTACCGTCCATGAAAGGTGAAAGCCCATCATTTGTTTTACTTAGTCAAGCATTGGAGATGCTTACGTTTAAATTACTTCATGGGGCTTTGATGTTCAGAAGTCATTTCACACTTATCCTGCAATAGAACCATTAGACTTTGTGCATGGAACAACATATCAACTTTAATGTCTGCTCCTTTTTTGAAACACTTAACTTACTGTAAATCATTCTTTTGCAGTATACTCCATTCCACTCTATTGCAATCTGTGCTACTATTTTTGTGGATTTAAGTACAACATCAGCATTTCAGTTATGCTACATCTAGTCAGGCTAAAGGCTATGGTTTCGGACCAGCTAGCAACTGTAGCAGGTTTCCTCTCAGTTGGGTACTTAGGAAACCACAATTGGTGCCTTTTAACGCCACACTGAAACAAGTAAGAGGTGAGGTCAGGCTGACACGCTCAGTCAACGAGGATAATGCACCCTTTGCAGTTAGATGTTCTACATCCAGTGTTTCGATAAATCAAGGAATGTGGTACTGTTGTTGTCTGATGTGCTCAAAGTAAACACAAAACAATGTTCTAAGCAAAGTTGTCAAACAAAAAAGAACACCAAAACCATAAATCCATTAACCTTTATATATACACATGACATGTCAATCTTCAAAAACTGACTTCACATTTTCATTTTGAATTTAGGGGTGTCACGTTATATTTCAATACCTCACACAGTAACTGTAAAACTATTAGGCATCAGAGTTTGGGGTTACCACTCTCAGTTTACTTTAACATGGGGTGCTTGAAATGTGCTTTATATGTTGTCTGAATAATAATGTTAATAGAAAAGTTATACATTATGATCAGAATAAAGTATTGTATATATAATGTGTCATATTCTGAAATCCATGAGGGTTTCATTTGAAAGCAATACAACAAAACACACAGCCATTACAGGCTGAACAAAACAATTTGAGTTTGAGTTCTTAAGTGCAAAAAAAAAAAAAATAAGGAAGAAACACACCACCCTAACAACTACATTGTCAGAATCTTTGAACATAAGAAACAACATCAAACAGCAAAAACAAGGTGTGGGAATGTTCACGCCATTTAAAAACAGTTGATTTATGTCAGTGCTAGCAAAGATGTCCTCAGTAAAGATTTTCTCATATCAAAACTGAATTAAAGAACCACGCAACCTTTTCATCAGTCAACATACTAAATCAACATTAGGCCCAATCACAAATTATGTCTAAACTCCCATTCCATTAAGCATAACAGGTGTTTATTGGTGGTATATTGCAAAACAGTAGTGGCACACTTAAAATGGCCAAATAATATGTATGAGTATGTCACTTTCCCATAACCACCAATATTCCAGTGTTTTTTCATTGTGATAATATCCTCAGTAATAATGTTGGCATTAAAACAACAAAAACTTGCTTTTAGGTGGTGGAGCCTACAGAATCAGAGTGAAAGGTGATATCCCGAGGACGAGGGTGAGCTTACAAAACTGTTTGTGCTTCCTTTACTCTCGGCCTTGCTCAGGTTTTTATGATGCCCACAGTCAGCTCCAGCACAAGCTCCACTGGCTGTCCTAGATCTAGAGGCAGAGTGCCCTTGAGTCTGCTGGCTGTACACAGGTGAGCGTATTTCAACCTGCTGTTTCCCATCTTGCATCCGTTCCCGACTCCCTTTACCAGAGCCACAAGCCCCAGGGCTCTTCTTTAGACGAGGTCTGTCTGGTTTGGGTGAACCCTCAGGCGAGTTTCCTCGACTACAGCTCCTTTTGTGTTCCGAGTACCGCCTGAGCACTTGAGGCTCACGTTCAAAGTCTGTGAGCGGGAAATGAGGGAGTATGACTGTGTGCTGTTCATACACATGAGGGATTAGTGAGATGGTGGATGTGCGCCGGGGACTCTTCCTGGGGCTCGGCAGCGGTGTCTCATCAATAAAGTTGATAACCTCATCACGGCTGAAACACCGCAGTTCATCCTCATAGCGCTCCCCACCACAAACAACACGTGGCAGGTGTTTGAGGGAGTGCATACTATCATCAGAGCGTCGCCGCTTACGATGTGGATGATGGTGATGGTGGCTCTCCTCGTGGTAGGAGACCAGGCTGTTCCTGCGCCTCTCGTGGCGCGGCAAGGTGGAGCTGTAGTGGGCACTCACTATCATGTCCTCGGTGGAGCCCCATTGGTGAAGGTATGAGGGGATCCGGTCGTTGGTCCACATGTCGGTTTCGTCGTGGGAGTATCTTCTTATAGGGGGCACCTGGATGCAACACACATACCAAACTCTTCAGTGTCTAAATTACTTAGATATTCATTCACCTAGAATTCAAAATAAGTTATTGTGGAACTGCACGATCAGTATATTACATGTTATAAAACATTATTCATTTAAATTCACCTAAATTGTCAATTACAAAAGATATAAGGTTCTTCAAGGTTATGGAGCTGTAAGTGTTACAGTGTACTGTGTTTAGTTTAAAAACATTCGGACAATTATTTATACGTAGAAAATTAAGTTCATTTCAGAATTCATTCTGTCTCCAACAAGTAACCCATATAAGTTCATTATAGGATTTGAATCCCCCAGACATCTATGATAATTTTAACAACAACAGGGCGGTAACTCAGCTACCAGTCATCTCTATTACTGGCAGATGAAAACTGCAAAGGATAGTATCCTATATGTTATACTCACATTTCACTCTGTTCTGTTCTGACAACTACGCAAGAGAGAGGGGGTTTGTCAGGGTGGCATCAAGAGCAACAAGATTAAGCACGGCCTGCCCCCCTGTGGTAGCTTTTAGTAAATGCAGAGAAATGACAGACTATACAGTAGCATCAAGTGTGTTAGGTTCAGAGGGCTGAACAGCAGAGGGCAGCACAAGCATTCGAATGAATTAAGATGCAGGAGCTACTTGGCAGAATGGATGGAGATAAAAAGATTTGCACAACAAGACAGAAGAGCCAACAAGGCTTTCTTCTGCAATCAAACCACTTGAGAAGTGCCTTAGCAATTCTCAGATGGCGTAGATATTTGATAATGACTTTAAGGGTTTTGTTGATTCATGGTCTAACTAGATCTTCATCCATCCAGCAGCAACAAAATATATGTGACTGTATCAGTTCAGCCAGTTGTCCTGTAACTGAAAAAGTGCATCTCATTTGTTTCACAGTCACACATATACAGCAAGTAATAAAACAGCCAAATAATACATTGCAATTAAAGAATCTAATGTCATCTGAAAGGTGTACTGGACACAAAGACAATGGATGAGTAATGATTTGACCTAAAGAAATGATGGGTAATGTATACATCTCTGTTTCAAGGCTTCTTAAAAAGTCTAAAAGAATAGAGAGCCAGTCCTGTAAGACCACTGGTCTTTGGAATATCTGTTAAAATTTGGAATAGAATTTGCACCACATGTTATTGTTACACCAATTACTAAGATTTTAAATTAAGCAAACTACTTAAGCAAATAGAAATTGGTTGGGTTGCAGGCTCTGATGAGAAAACTAAAGGCCTTGTTAAATAGTTTACCACAAAGATGACACAGTGTTAAGATGTATTTTTAAAGGTCAATATTGTATGAGGTTGCATCAGTTGTTTTTAAAGCTGCATATCCTAACCACAGTCTTCCAGGCCAGGTCCAGCAACATTTTCACAATCAATGGTGTGTGGATTAGTAGTTTTCATTGATTATGGTTTCAATATCTGATTCTAGGCCACATCAAAATCAAAGCATAGGCTTTTGTTAAATTGTCCTAGAAGGCTGTCTGTTAGAACAAGCTTTGGTGTGAATGCAGGCTGAAAAACATTTCACAGCTCTGCACTGACTGGAATAGATGCTGGATCCAATGGACACAATTGTAGTGTAGAACATGAACAGATGTTTGTAGTGCTTTCCTGAAACCTTGAGGGATTCCTGAAAAGTAGAAGTTAAGTCAGTTACTAAATTCTTACCCTCTTACATAATAAAATTATGGTCAACTGCATGTAGGTCCATAGCTAGGACACACTGGTCAGTAAATGAAGCACATCTAATACGCTGATGGGACCGATGGTCATATTTACCAAACATTAGTCAGTCAGAGTTTATTTTTGAGTCACGTAAAAAAAGACAAAAAATATGTGGCATATCTGAGAAAGAGCATCACAAAATGCAAGATGCAAGATACTGTAAAGGCCCACAAGGCCATTTCATCATGCACATTAGCAATGAAGTGTCATTTAAAAATAGTTCAATTGATAAAATAAAAGAAATGAAGAAAATCAATAAAAAAATATACCTGCAAATACTGCATTTTATCTTCCTGTTGTTCCCTCAATGGATACCCTTGCAGAACCCCCCTTTCTAAGGTTGAGAACTCATACTTGGCATTACGGTCTACCGTCACGATTTCAGGCGCCGAGCTATAGTCATATGGTCTGTCATATATTAAGTCGGCATGAATTCCTCCATCTTGGCTGTTTTCTGCAAAGTGCAGAAAAGCACGAGCGTCAGGATTAGAGAGCAACGGACTCCATACACAAGACATACAGACAGACAGACGAATAGATAAGAGAGACAAGTTCAGTTGTTCTCTGTTTTGTTGACTTTTGCTTCGAGTCTGCTCAGGAATATAAAGCTTAGATAAAAAAATGTTTTGCTACATTTATGATGAGTAACTATTAATAATAATTTTATTAAAATGTTTAGCAAGGGGATGAAAATGCCCCAGACTGATTTTGAGTTCAGAAAAAAGCCAGACAGTTGAATACTGAAGCTAAAAAAAGGTTTCTGTGCAACAAAATTATACAATGTCATGTCTTTCTAGTGTATCCATACCCATCTACTAAATTTATTTTTCTAACTGCTACATTCATGTTCATTATGGATCAATTGGAGATGGGTGTAAAATGCGGATCTGAAGGAAAATGTTGGCCAAAAGATGGAAGATGAAAGGAGCTTTTTGCACAGGCAGCTTGGCATGCATGCGAGTAGCTTTGGAAAAACAGGAAACAATCCTTATACATACAACTGTGATGAGTTATACATGGCAAGCCCTCTGTAAAAAAGCAGATAACTGGCAGTGTTAATTATCACACAGAATACAGACTGCCCTGTGTTGTTTTATGGCTCCTGCTGGACAATGAGCAGTTATTGCAGTTATTAGGAAGGTTGTTGAAAAGGAGAGGACCAAGAGGTTTGAAGGGTTAGAAGGAGAGAAGGGGTACAGATCAGGTTCAGTTTACTGTGCCAATAGAAAAAACAGTTACATGGTTCATATTTTAATGTGTTTTCGTGAATTGTGGATCCAGTCCATAAACTTTTCTATGATTATCATGTGACCTAAATTTCAGACCAAATTTGATTGAAGTGTCTGTGATTTTTTAAGCCCCCACCTCCAAAACTCCCAATTAGTCCATGGGGACCATTTTCCTTTCTCTTTATTCTATTAGTGACATATTTCATATGAGCAGTTTAACTAAGACTTATGCCTTAAAACACAAAACATTTTCCTCCTTTATTCACAATAATCTGACCAGTAGGTAAAAGTCCACATCAACAATTAAAATAAAACAAAAAATAAAATAAAATGTATGTATACATAAAATAATTCATTGTATATCTTTTTCGTTATCATTCACATATAAAACTTAGGTGTACCCCTTTGTGACCTGAGGGAAATATGACCATCATAATGACATGGAAATGTTTCTGTTCTTGAATGCAACCATTGCATTTTTACTCTGGATCCTAACAAATAAATAGAGAACCATTTATTTTACCATCTTCACATGCCAGGCCGTTCTAAAGGAAGATTGTCCAAAATATCTTCTTTCTGTGGATACATTTCATTATTTTCCTTTCTGTTCCTGTCTCATTGTTTTTGTAAAGATGTCAGCAGTATAGCATGATAAAGCAAAACATATGACATACACACCACATTAAAAAAATTAAAAAAAACATAACAGAAAATGTTTTATCATAGAAAGTTAAATTACTGACACTTATAACTTCAGTTTCATCTCCTGACAACAAAGGTCACATGATAGGTCACATGATAACGCCCGACCAATGATTTCAGAACTCAAACTACAATACCATATAGTTTACAAAATTATGTAGTTTATTTAAAACATATTAGGGTTGTTATTGTAAAAAATATCCATCTAAGTAGGCTGACAATATAATTTGTCAATTCGATAATTCTTCTGGTTACAGAGGTGTCCATATACCCCCAAAAAGGAACAGTCACACTGAATTAACCATTGCAACAAGATTAATTAACCACATTTACAGTAAGATGATAAAATCAAATATTTTAAGATCTATGCGCACAGAGGGGTGAAAATGTAGAGCATCAGTAAAAGTAAAAACTATTTAAATCTGCATCATGATGCACAAACTTCAACAAAGTTCCATGGATTTCTAATATCTCTTGCTAGAGAAATTTTTAAATCTCAAAATTATCACAGGTTTTGATAAAGCTCTAATTTTTGGCAACAAAGGGAATTGCCAGCATACAGCTGTTGATTCAAATGTCACAAAACAAGATTATGACTGAAGAGACCTATCAACTGTATTTAAAATTGAAACACTGACCCTCTGAAGACCAGCAAGGTGGTAGGTAACCCAAACTAAGGTTTCATGAACAAATTATGAGCAAGTTTCCTTCAAAGTGTCTATCTATTGAACAGCAAAAATATACAAAGTTGTCTTTGAAGCCTATTCGATTTGCCCATATCCTCAGTCTACTTTTAGGGCTTTTACAAATCCACACAGAGCTCTCTAAGAAAATATGAATCACTCACATCATCAGGTGAAGAGGAAGGAAAAAGGATGCAGGGTAGGAGGGAGATGCCTGACAGTGGCTTACCCTCATCCACGTCGTCATTGGACATGATGGCAACGCACTTCTCCCACACCATGCGGATGTCGGCCCGATAGCGGTCACAAGCCCAGAGGAACATGGGCAGCAGGATTGACTGGGCAATGGAGCACCACAGCACGCACAACACCATCCAGTTGTAGGATCGGTCAAACTTCAAACTGGTAAAGCTCACCACCTGCACAGTTTTAGTTTACAAAAACATCATCACCTATTACACTCTATGGTGAGATCTTGTAGTGCATATTACATTGCATCTATGCTGTGATATTCACAAAACTGAACTGAGATCAAATTAAATGCAGAGGAAATAAAATAGGTTGGGAAAACAAGCAAGTAACAAAGGGAAAACAAACATGTTACAAAAGACAGAAGGATCACTTTTTAACATACCAAACAAATTCTCACCTTATAAATTGCTTTTTAGTTTTTTTACATAGCAATAATATTGTGAACATGTTGAGACTTTGATTACTTTTTTGCATTTAGGAAAAGTGCTGCACACACAGAAAATACAGTCAAATACAGAATTGCACTGAAATGTCAACAGAAATGTGTGGGGGGCAAATCTAAAAACATAACTCAATTGAAAAACTAAAACAAACTAGTAAAAAAAGCTAGCTTATTTTCCAACACAAGTCAAATTCAGTATCTTAATGAGTCATCATAGAAACAACAAGAGTCTTCTAGTGGTGTTTGTCATTTCTGGTGCGCCCCTTGAAAGAACTCATGTCATTTCAATTGCAGACCACTCAATGCTTCCAGTAGTATAATAAGTAGTACATCAAATCAGTGAATCACACAATGTTTGAGAGCATGCACATACAGTACAAGTAATACTATTTTTGCTTCTAATCACGTTGATTCTATTGTGTTCAGGTCTTTTTTCTATTCTTTGGTGTTTCTCTGTGACGCACAGTACAACAACTGAAAACAAGTGCACACGTTCATTTGAATGTGTGCTACAGCTTTTCATGCATTTAAATAGCTCATTACATCAGGTCATAAAGACGGCTAGCAGAGCTTTTGTTATTTCTGTCACTGTGTTGGAAATATTATCTTTCATCAGTACTAAACTACAGTTGGATGGTGTTGGAAAAGAAATATGCAACTGTCTTTTTAAACACACTCTTTGATCTTCCATCCAATGAAGCAACCACAATGCAGTTTCGCCTCTGATCCTGAACTCAGACTTCTTAGTATATTCTTGTTGTTAAATCTTACAAGTATGACAAATGCACTAATCAATGCACAAACATGACAGAGGCATTATACAAATAAACTGTACATTTTATACTATTTATGTTTAACTTTACACTGAAATTCACTCATTCATAAAAAGCATGATCCAGTGTTCAGATGCTTCTTGAACAACAAACAGCAGCTGCGGTGCCTCCAGACCTGTGAGTTCATGAGAACTGGGTAATTAACTCTTACCAGCAAGGATTTCATAATGAAGTTCATTCAGTTTCTACTCAATTTCTATTCACATTTGTTTTCAGTAGAAACTACTGTATGTCATACTAACATCTCACCTAGGACCTCGTAAATGTTCCTTGTTAATGAATGATAATGATGATTATGATTGAACAGTGGCAAAAAAAGAAACACAGAGGAGGTTAGAAGTGAAAATATTGAAACATAAATTAATTTGTCAGCTTATTATAAAAGAGGGAATATTTTTTGTTTGAGCGACAAAGGAAAGAACTTTGTTGAAGCTAGTTCAGTTCTTGGTGGGCAGATATTGGCAAATGATTACCGATTTGGATAATCCTACAGGAAGGCGGAAACCAAGGCCTAATTTCAGATCACTTTCAAAACAAAAGCCTGCAAGTTGTTATTGTATCCTCAATGTAAAATTACTGACAGCTGACACGACATTTTAAAGACATAAGAAAAACTATTTAGGCTAGAATTTTTCATTCTTAAACAAATCAGCAATGTATTTTGCTATAAATGAGAACACACTCAGGATCAATGTTTACTTGAAGCAGTATTTGCACAATCAATATTCCAAAAATAAGGAACCTTCATCTTGCTGCATGTTTTGGATTTCAACATGAAAAGATTGTGTAGATAGAGGTTCCTAGTGCAGGGGTTTGGCTTGCCTTAGGTGTACAACACTTAACTTAAAAAGGTTTGTTTAGTATAAAAATATTACAGATGGCTTATACATATGTACTATAGGAACAGATGCAGAGGCACTACGCTTAATGTCCTGCCACTTAGTAATAAGAGAATGATAGCATTTACAAGTCAAGCTCATTTAACAGAACCTGTAACATTAACACAATTGAAGTGCTGAGACTAAACATGGAAAAACAAAAACTTCAATTCATTAAATTTCCCTTACAGAAAAAAATGTCACCATGGTGACTTGCTTTTAAGATGACAGGATGGCTTATTTGGCCGCATCACAAACAACAAGCCCTGAGCTTTCTGCAGGCTCTCAACTGCAGTATGCACAGAAACCCAGTAAATTGACTTATTAAAAATGAATAACAACCTAAGGGTGGAATTTGCAAACCAAACGATGAAACGTTGAAACAAAGCATGCTCCTTCATTCACTGATAATGCACTTGAAGGATCAGTTTCCTCAGGAAGTAGAAGACTTACGGACTGTTTTTAAGTCCTAAAATATGCAGTTACCATGTTAGTTTCGATTAGAAAATACAGATGTAAATTTGGAAGTTTAGTAAAAACACTTTTTGGCATTTTTGGGCAGAAAAGTCTTAGAGATGCAGGAAATATTGTCAAACTCACAAGGCATGCATCTTTGTCTCAGAAAAGGAACAATCTGGAGCTATATGAACTCTATAAATATAAAAAACACTAATGGATCCCTGAAACTATACATCATTACAATTGATCCACAGGTCTCACATCTGCATCTAAAATTTGACCTGTTCACTATGACCAAGTCTATACTCCACCGTCCTACATTTGCACATTAAGACCAAATCGACATTTTAGCTTGCTTTTTGGGTGAAATTCATCATTAAATGTAGTTTTGTTCAGGCAATGAACTCACCAGAATTGGGAAGCCAGTCAGGAAGTCATAGATGAAGACAATACCACTGATCAGGTATGTGATCTGCAGTGACGTCTTGAGAGGCTCCGATCCATCAATAGATGATCTGCGCTTCCCCTGGGCATCCTCCACCACTATAGTGGGAACGTTGAACTTGTTCTTGTCGGCATTGTGGCCTGCCTGAATGGAGAAGGTCTGGAAGAGAGCAATGCCGATGCAGATCACACCCATCGCCACACTGCCACCGATCAGTAGCAGAAAGCACACGCCAAAGCCCAAGCCAATTTCTGTCACAATGAATCTGCAGTCAGAGGTGTAGAAGCGATCAATGGTGTCATGCCAGCCCACTGCAGGAAGTGTGGACAGGATAAAGGAGACCATCCAGATGCCCATCACTGTGTGCACTGCCTGCTTCTTGGTATTACTCAGCCTGCAAGCAGAATTATAGATTTTAGCATAAAGTACGTCAGACTTTAAGTGATGTTGGTTATGGCTTTTTCTTCCTGCTGTGTAGATACTGTAGTTTCTAAGAGTCTTACACTTGTGGATCTTAGATACGACACAAACTTTGGTGCTTTTACCACTAAAACTAAACATATAAACTGGAATCTTTCAAAATCTTGAATACACTTTAAAAATAAAGTATAAATAAATGGTGCCCATGTGTAGAGCCAATATAAGAGATAATATTATATAACAGTACAAGTTGGCCCCTAATAGTTATTACAGTACATCAAGAGCCACCAACCACTTATTCGTGAACTCAGTGTTTACATTAAAGAATTATATTTTAGCGGTAATGTGAGATTTTATTTTATACGGAAAAAACTACACTATACCTAAGCTCCTGCAAAATACTGTTTCCACAGATCTTCCATTTTACGTAATACTGTAAAATGGAAGACCTGCACCTGGGACATAAAAGCTGAATAAAGCACCATCCACACAGTCATCAAACAGATAAACTGGAGTTTAATGGAGGGAAATCGATGCTTTCCCAAAGGCAAAAGATTGCTTTTCACGTCCCTCGGTCTATTTGTCATCTAGGTCTATTTCGATGTGACGGGATTTCTATTTCGTCTCACCTCCAAGTAATTGTTACAGTCGAGCAATTTGCTGAATGTGTTTGTGTCCTCTGGCGATGTGGCACTTTTCAAGGTTTGCAACAGCACACTTGTCTAAAAAGATGGTATGCAGCATCTGATCTAGTCATTTTCAAAACATGAAGAAAAGCTGTAGTATCCTGCCAAAACATTTGCATCTAAAGTAGTGCTGAGATTTCCAAAGCATCAGTAACAAATCATACATAAAGGCAAAGCCTTTGTAACTTGTAGAGTACATAGACAGGCTCTATTGCATGGTTTGTGAAACTTTTTTATAAGTATAACATTTTATTTTATTGTTAGTTCAGTAATGCATCTATAAAAGAGGACATACTTTATATATAATACTTTATACCAAAAATATGTAGACAGAATGATACAACCTAAATGTAAATCTCTTCTGTTTAATGCACTCCTAAGGAATACAGTACAATATCTGTGAAGTGTCAATTGTCCAGTAGCAGTTGAGCAGGAAACCCAATCTGTCTCCCTCCAGAGAACCACAGCACATCTTCTTCCTCTCATTAAAATCCTCTGGAGGAGCAGTGGCTAGATATAGAATGTATATTACCCCCACACATATACAAAATCACTCAGAAATATAGTTAATAATATATGGAACTTTAATATAGTGTGTTACATGCACTGACACAATATGAGTGGCTCAGAGGGGGCAGCATTAGCCTCTATCTTTGCACTGTGGCTTTGTACCAAGACAAGTGGGTCTTGTTGTCACTGTGACTAATATTGCTAGCCTTTCGTGAATGTGCCTGGGGTACATATGATGGGGAAGTTACGTCATCAAGCTGCTTGAATCTATTACCAGAGAGAGAGAGAGAGTTGTGAGGGAAAAAGCTCCTAAGAGATAGTGAGCGCAGGATGATGAGAACAGCTGCCGAAGTACAAGGTTAGAATTCATAATTCAGGCCTTCAGTGTGTGTTAATGTCAAAGACAAGGCAGCCAAGCTTGCTCAGCAGGGCACACATGAAGCAATTTTAATGAAAGATGAATAGCAATTACACAGTGCATCACCTGAGCTATCACTCCACCATATCATTGTTAAAAGTAACTTGAAAACCAGATGAACTACTGAGTGGGAAGTCAATATATCCAGACAGAAGATGAGAAAGAATAAAATCAGGTCAGTGAGAGAACAGACAAGAGAGATAAAGAATTTCAGTGAAGCCAAATATATCTGTGTGGACTTTAGCTAGTTGCAACAGCTGCACTCAGCTTATACTACAGATACAGTAGCAAGATTCAGAAATGATTTAAAAGCCTGTTTGCATATATTATTAAAAAGTCTTCTTATCTGCATGAAGTGGTAAAATTTGCCAAGTGGACTGTAAGCTGAGCATTGATGCAACACAAAGTACAATCACTCTTTATTTTTCAGCAGGGGAGGAAGAGCAAGGCAAAAAGAATACTGATCCTCACCACATGTACCACAGCACCGGTTTCTGCACCATTTCAATAATCCATTTTGTACCTTGTTTGTATTCTGCAGAAATGAATACTGATTTCATAAGTGCAGTGCTTGTATTTGCCACAGCATTTGCTCTAGAAATGCATTCATCTGAAAATGATTCTTCTGTGGCTGATGACCAGAAATAAGCTGTGAATAACAGCTGGGTTGCACCAAGGCCAAGACCTCTAAGGTGTGCTCTAAGGTGAGATTCTCAAGCTGCAAATTGCAACTTGCATATTGATAATTGTACGTTTTCAATATGCTTTTAGTTGTATTACTGTTATCATTATTATTACTATACTGTATCTTTGGAAATAAAACACCGGACTAAAATCAAAAACAGAATTCAAAACATTTCAATGTAAGAGAAAGGATATTTTAGTGTAAATTTAAAAGCAGTAAAACATTAGACAGTATAATTGGAAGCACTGGCTCTTAATAGAATAAACGAATGGCTGCTTTTTAAAATCATCAGCACATGTTAAAACAGCACTTATAGCGTACATCCCTGAATACAGACAGAAATAGCTTCACGATCTTGTTGCGAAGGAAGCAGCAATGTTGTTCAGAACATCTGATTACGTGTGAACAGCAGATGTCTTGGGAGTCTAACAAGACCAAAAATGGTGTTAATGCAACAGGGTGCTGACTGTTAATGTGAGGTGAACCTGATGTTTATTATTCAGTGATACTTTGTGATATCACTTGTTGTGAAGGACTCAAATTAACCTGGAAGCTATAGCTGGCATATGCTCAGTCTAGAGGGTTTTGCATGGTGTGACTAGCAGATGTGTTAGCATGAGAAAGTTTTTACCTGATGCAGAGCATCCTAAGGAACACTAATCTAAACAGTGGTCCCAACCCACCTGAGGAATCTGTTCAGAAACACAGGGAATTTGCAGCTTGACTGTTGTCTTTGATATAGCTTTGGCAAATGTATTAACAGAAAGCGTTGCAGGGGGTTTGAATTTAAAAACTGTCTTTGATAAATTTTCCTGCTATTTAGAAATATTAACCTGTGGAAAAGTACTGTAACAAGACCGCAAAAAGCCATTTCTTGCATCTATATACATATATGTATCTTGCTAATTACAGCAGATTAATCTGAATGAGCATAAACGGGATTGTTTTGTAACAAGACAATTAGGTATCTTACCTGTAGTTAACAGGCCAGCGCACCATCCACATGCGGTGATAAGAAAGCGAGGTGACGGAGAAGCAGGTGACTAATGTAAGAGTGTAGAAGGTAGAAACAAACACCTTGCACAGACCCTCATTCCACTCGTAGCTGGAGTGCTGACGCCGCAGCGTTATCACACAGTACATGGTAATGGGAATGGCCATATTAAGGATGTGTGTGCCTGCCAGTGTGCAGATGAGAAACTCCAGTGGCTTCCACTTTTTCTGCTTGGCACTGACACTAAGGATGCTCCAAGCGTTGGCCAGGATGGACACACCTGAGCAGACCAGCCAAGCCAGCGTGTTGGCGTTGATGATGTCATCCTTCATGGTGGTTACCTCATCCACCATGTTGGAGCAGGGGGGGGCCAAAAGGAACTGTTGGCAAGTGCAGGTACACACAAGGAGAAGGAGGAGGTGGTGATGGGCAGGAGGGGGTGCAGAGAATTGGGAAAGGTAGGCATCCTATCTGGGAGGGTGTGGACACTCCATGGATTGAGCACAGCTGGGAATGAACATGGCAGTAGTGCAACACAGTGGAATGTTAGAGGGAGAGGATGGCAGAGTCTTGGTGAGCCGGAGAGGAGCTGGAGACAAAGAGAAAAAAAAAAAAAAAGATAAGTGATCAGAGACAATTGGACTGCGCATTTAAAGAACATTATATTAGTTAGATAAATACAAACAATCCCTCATCCCAGTGAACTAATAGGGTTATGTTAATCACAGCAGTCCAACTATTAGCGTTCCTTTTCATGTGGTTAAGACAAAAAGAGTAATCACTCAGCAGGGCTAATTTTAAAAAATGCTGCAAGCCATAGAGGGAAAATGGTCGTAGTTAGGTAGGGAGTTATAAATACAGACTGGAGACATAATGAAAACACTGCATATGACATAACTAAAATGATACTATACAGATAAAATGCAAACTGCAAAAAAATACTTTTGGGAAGTTATAATTAGCACTGAAACAATTAATCAATTTTCTGCTTATTTGCGAGTCACTCTTTAGTACTTATAGAATACTGATGATCAATCATCTAATAATGAAAATATAATCGATACACAATTCAAATAATTTCTACTTTTATACTGTTTTTGGTGCTGTCAGAGTAATGTTGAGAAACCTCTACAGCTTTTTCTTAGCAGCAGTTTCTCATATTGACTCACACGGCTCCACTATATTATAGGGTGTTTGGGTTTTTTGTTAGTTCATCTTAAACATACATGACCAAGATGAATATTTGCACTCCTGTTACAAGCAGCTACCGAAAAATTAAACAAATAAAAAATAAGTAGAATCTATATACACGTCTGGATAAATCATGAGATGATCCTGTAAACACATAAAATATTCAGATGGTTTAAAAAGCTACATATTCACACATATTAAAACCAAACTGTCTAACTCAAGACAACTAAGTTAAGTCTCACTTCTGTTCCAAGCCAATGTCGCACATTTTGTCAGGAATTAAATAATGGCTTCACATTAATACAGCTACTAGTGGAAATTATGCCAAAATGACATCTGACAGCCAATAGTTTCTCATGCTGGAAAAACTGACAAAACAACAACAACAAAACAAAATTAACTGAGGGCAAACCACAGCCTGAACAGCAAAATCCAACATGCTTAGCTCAACTGTGCAATAAACAAACTATGGACACACACACACACACACACACACACACACACACACACACAGGAGCTGGGATATAAAAAGAATGATTCATAGCTTTGATCCAGAAATCCCCAGGTGGTTCAGATGGACTCAGTCACAGTCTATCTGTTGTATGTGCACTGAAACCTAAGACAAACACAAATACTGCAACAGTGTCAAACAATCCACCATGGTATAAACCAAATCCCTAAACTGGTGCCATGAGAAAAATAAGGCAAATCTATCTTTAGAAGTAGCAAAGGCAGATGCAGGAAAATCATCCAAGTCAAAGCAGGACTGAGTTTAAACAACTCAAATAAAAGGTTGCTGTCCCAGCATGTAAAGGTACAACAGGAACTCCTAATGAGGAGTTAAATCTGGTCTTTGTAATGCTGTGGAGAAGTCAGCCGTCTCCACTTCAACACCTTTTCAGATCTTGGATGCCAAATAAAATCGTTAACTGTCTCACAGCCTGTGATGTGATTTGATAAAAAATAATTTCACCGTCTCACATATCTACCAACCTCTGAGTCAGAGACACCTGCTGCCAGTACTACAACACCATAGTCTTCTGTGTGGATTACCTCAACACTCTATCTCCGTACTGTGTTACACTGGCCCTTTTCTTTTAATGTGTTTGGGTAACTGTTCAGTGAATATGTGAATTTCCTTCTCTAACTGCATAGCCAGGAACCCGAAAAGCAAGTACAACATGTTATCAGATGAAAGCTAACGCTGCCCAAACAATGCTGAGTGTTAACATGGCAACTGTTTACAAGCAGTATGTCAATTTAAAAACTTTATATATTGTTGTTTGTTTATAATGTGAGTGCTGCCCATCTCACTTTTTATAATATCCCACTAACACCTGCACCTGTCCAGAACATGCTCCAACCCTCATTTTTACAGAATGCAACATTTACACCTAAACGTCATTAATTTGACAGCAGCTGTAAGGGAAGCTAGCCAAAACATAATCTGCTTGACAAAGAGCTTCAAGTTAATTACACTGTATCTCGTAAATCAGTCTCTTGGGTAAATTAAATTAACCAAGTGTAGCATTTACAAAAGGCACAGATCACAAACTTGCTATGGTTTAACACCACACTTTTTGGTTTCTTGTACCTTCCCTACAATCACAGGGTTTACTAGAAACAAGGACACATTTCGTATGCATTGCAGGAACTGCTTCTTTGGCTTGTCTGAATAGAAATGACATCTGTTATTCTGTAATGACTCAAAAAATTCATATCTCTTGCTAACAAAAAAAGACAGGAGAGTGAAACATTTTCCACTACTATATATCCAAGAGAGTTTGTAATGTACTAACTAAGCAAAAAATATACTGAAAGTCCTTCTGTCTGGGTGAGGTTCAGAAGGGACAATGGCAGCTTTCAATTAAATACAAGAAATTGCAATAAGCTAACATGGTTATTCCAGGATGTTGACAAGCAGCTGGGAACAACTGGAAGTAATATGACAAAAAATTCAAAGAGGCTGGCATTTTTAAACATGACTTTTGTCCCTCTTTTGCCCCTTTCTTAATTTGATCATTCTGGTCTTTGTGTAAAATGACTGTCTACCTTACTTTGAGCTTGTTAACCTTTATTGTGTTTTCACATATTCAGAAATTAAATGTTTTGATGGGTACAATGTGTCAGTATACTGCATATGATGACTCCACTGAGAATTCACAGATGATTTCTTGATCTCTGTAGGCCTATTAACGTCAATGTTGACACAGACCATGAGCGCAGTTTACACAGTCTCCAGTATCTCAACAGTTGTGTTTGTGCACATTTGTGCTTGGTGGAATTCTTTGTCATTCTGACTAAAATTCAATTAACACAGCTAATATCCTCAAACAGCATCTAACCAGAACAAGGGAGCACAATGCAGTCAAAATCCACCATGTCATCAAAACAAGGGAGAAAATCTAGTCAAAATGCACCACATCACCTGAAGGCAAAAAATACTTTTTCCTTGTTTGCATATACAGAGAACAATTTAAACTGTGACCATTATGTTTGGACGCACTACTTCCTACACCAGCACCAGAAAAGTGACTGTGGACATAAATCACAAGTTGAAGAATTGTTGATTGAAATTAATATAATAGGATCCAGGAATTAATTAAAAATTGTCAGTTGACTGGATTACTAAAACTAGGCTTGGCTTTTCATTAGAAAATTAATTTGAATAACCGGTTGGGTTATTTAATTTGAATCCCCATCAACTACTGCACTCTGCCTGGTAGTGGAGAAAATACATACGATCATTGAAGATTAAGATGTGTTCAAGCTTATTGGACTGAAGGGAATGTGGAGGGGCTGAAAATACAAAAACTCACTAAAGGACTAGAGGGTCGTATCACCCTTAGACCCAGCTGTACAATACCTTTGACAATTATGCATCTGGCTTTTCTAGTGCCTCCCAGCAGCAGTACTTGTTTGCCAGTTCTGTTTGTGGAGTTTTTGAAGATTTTTTTGATCTTGTAAACTACACATTATCAGTAGTAATGCTGGAAATCAAAAACCATAAAGCTTTTAGTATGAAAAAGAGTACATACTGTATCCTAGCAATAACAATTATGAAGATTTTGTTCATGTTCTGAGAGACGCTAAAGTGAATAAATGCAGAGTGAATAAAATCTCTGCAATTTGCTCATTACTCACCTCATTAGTGACCATTCAAACAATATGCAGCACAAATGTCCAGTTTTTTAACAACCTTTTTTTTAATCTACAGGATTCTACTAAGCTTCATAATCAGAGGCTTTTTCTCAATTTTATTTTTATTTTCTCTTCATAAGAAATTGAATTCTGGTTAAGTAAACTGTCATCATCATGAAATGTTAACAACAGTTAAACAACTGGTAAAATTTGAAAATGATGGTAAATTACAGAAATCATAAAACATGTTACACATGATAGGAGAACTGAAAACAGGTTTTATATGGAGTGACAATAGTAATGTATGAGTAGTACTAAGGCTATTAGTTGTGGTGTTAGGAGAAGCAGCAGTTGCAGTATAGTGGATGTTGTATTGGCGACAGTAACAGGCATAGCAGCAGTAGTAAGTTGCAGCACTGGTTTTATTTAAGCACTTGCCTGGCTTCCTAACCACAGTGGACCTAACAGCTCTATCCCTCATCGAGCCGCAGATCTCAAAGCCAAATCTGTCCTCCACGCAGGGTAAGTCAGCGCACTGTGCAATTGTGTGTGCTGACTTACCCTGCTGAAGAGAAAGTAAAGATATATTTGAGAAAATTCAAATCAGCTACCCTGATTCGCTTTCTCTTTCTAACACCAAGATACTGACTGTAGCACAGTTACACTGAGGTGTTGATTCTGTAACTTCTGCCAACAAACAATGCCTGTTTATCTGCCTAGGACAGATAAAATAAAAGGCTGCTACTAATACAGCCTCATAAAATTTAGCTTCCAATTTAAAACGACAGGAAAATAACTTTGGATGCAACAAGGTGGGGACAAAGAGGTACATGCTTCTGGTTTAGTGCTTTCGTTCCGTGTGAAGCTTTCTAACACAGAAAGCACAGAAAGGACTTATGAATGACTTTTGTCATGCCCTGTAGTTTGAGTATATATTTTGCATGTTTGAAGATTAGTCAGCATTGACTTTATCATCTTTCAACTTAAACCAAAAAGCCATCATGCTTTACAAAAACATTTATAGAAATTGCATCAGTATTGTGGAGGCTTGGGAAAAAATGCTGTGTCAGGAAATGTGCTTTTTTTTCTCCTGCATGATAACATCATGCACATTAGTCACATTTCTGACTGCACAAAAATGGGACTAAACACTTTTTCCATTCTTCATCTTTAGCTCCAGTCAGAAGTGACAGGTGTGCCCAGACAGATTAAAAGAGGGGTCAAAGTGGATGACAGAATGTCTAAATGAAATCAGACCAGTAATTACACAGAAACCTGTTCCAGGGAACATGACTTTCGAGGCTTTATCTAACCAGGCTTATCAGCACAATATCAGTCGGTGTAGTACAGACTGAAAACCAGCATACATGTGCGGTACTGACCTGCATCTCTCGGCTTCAAACCGGTAGGAGCTGGAGTATATGGGGGAGTGGACTTCCTTTATAAGCTCCCTGCTGACAAGTGTGATGCACAGGGTTTTATTGCCCGACCTACTACTGATCGCTGCAGCTGTCAGAGAGTAAAATACTCTGCCCCAGGAGGCAGCACAGCTTCCCTCAGAGCATAGCCTCACTGTTTAATATTACATCACAAGAAAAACAATTCAGCAGGTACAGTGGTGCCTGAAAGAAATTCTAAAGGGTTCACAATTTCCAGTAACTGTACATCAGCCATGCACATCAGCTTGGAGGGATTTTATCCAATTCCTCCTTATAGAACCGCTTCACCGTGGGGACTGTCTGTCTGTTTCAGATCCTTCCACAGCATTTCTATAGAATTTTGATTCAGCCATTCTAAAAACATTACATTACTTCCGTTTCAACCATTCTTTGGGAAAACAACTGGTATGTCATGATCCACTTTCTGTTGAGTTTCAGTTCACAGGTGAGTACTTTGGCATTTTCCAGTAGCATTTGTTTGAGCAATTCAGATAGTTCCATCAATGATGGTAAGTCAGGTTCTGGGGCTGGAATATAGTGTTTGGTGGTTGCCAGAGCCCTAACAGGTTATGCCACTTATTTAGCTTCAAAAGAGGTCCATTGCTTCTGTTGAAAAAAGCAGCACTGAGCAGCAAAATGTACCTTTGACGACTTACACAACCTCTCAGAAAAATTATGTGTTGTAAATCAATTGTATTAAATTGACCATTTCACAACAGAACAGGATCAGTATCATGTAACATTTTCTGGCAAGAAATTCATGAAATTGTTTATGACATGGCCTCGTGCAAGTACACAGCTCTACCACATGCACCACTGTTGCTCAATCTTCTCCTAATGGTGGAGTCATTGATATTGATTGAACATTGATATTTGCCACTGCAGAAAGGGAGGCCTTTAGTTTCCCAGATGACACCCTTGGGTTCCTTGTGACCTCCTGGACTATTACACGTCTTGCGCTTGGTGTGATCTTTGTTGGCCGACCACTCATGTGGAGGGTAACGATAGCGTTGGATGTTCTACATTTGCACATAATCTGCATAATTCTTTTATAACCTCTTTCAACCCTGGGAGCACTGACAACTCTTTTACTAAGATCTTAAGAAATCTCCTTATTCGAACCATGACACACTTCCACAAACGTATTTTTCAAGATCAGACCCAGATTTCTTTTCTTTAAGGCAGGGCCTCTCAGATTTGGCCTGATTGTCATCCCATTGACTAAAATACCTGACTCTAATTTCCTCTTCAAAATTTGATAATCCTACAGGCGTACACATTTTTGGCCTCCTCAAATATTTAGGATTTAATCCTTTTCCACAATAAATTAATAAACATTTTCTCTCATTTGTTCAACCAAGTTCCCTTTATCCAATTTTAGGACACATGTGAAATTCTGATAATGTATTATCACATTTACACAGAAATAGAGAAAATTCTAAAGGTTCACAAATGCTCTAGCACATCTGTACGCTTTTTGTCTAGCAACAGCTCCTTCACACAGTTATAGACACACTGGAGCTGCCCAGTACAAATACAGCCCTCAGTAGATTTTGTACAAAAAATGTCAAATGCAGTTATATATTTCCTTTTCCATCTTAAAGCCTATTCCAAAACATTTAACACTAATGTTGGATTTATAGTCATTTACATTAAACTTCTTGTCTCTAAATATTTCATTATTTTCCCAGGCTGTATTTCATAGCTCTGTCAAACATGTGTTTTACATATTGTTATGTCACATGAATGCTTGACCTTCCTTCTGTGCAGAATGATTAATGTGCAGAGTATCGACACATCCCTGTGGGACTGTTTCTTCCTGAACATAATCAATTCTAGTGGAACACTCCACTATTTTTATCAATGGTATTTTATCAATGGGTTATAAATATCTGAACAAATACCATACAAAAATACACTGACCTGTGAAATTACATATGTTCACAAGATATTTTATGTAAATTTGGCTTCCAGCCTTTATATTTGCTTTCTATGTGGAGCAAATAATTATTATTTTCTATTTTTTAGAAAGAGTTAGTTGAGAGGAGTGTGACTATAAATAATGATTTGCATAAAGCATAATACGAATCCTTGCACCTATTTTATCACATTTGCATATTTTGTCATACAGCAGTTTCAGTTTACATGTGATCGACGGTGTCACCTACACAGTGCAGGTGAAGAGCTCTCCTTCACCCCATGAGGGATTACACTGGCCCAAACACTATTAATCTTACTCACCTCCAGTGAGCGCTCATTATCTAGTTATCAATGAGAGTCCCAGAGTGGTTGCTCGTGTGACAAATGATCAGCAGCACCAGGTTTAACTGTTTATCCAGAAGAAAGAATACCTCAGACAAACAGAGATGTTTGCCCTCTTAAAAACTCATGAGGCTGATACTTTTGACCTCTCTGATGTTTGTTAATTCATCTTTTTAACAAATTTAATATTGCGGAAAAAAGTAAGTGACAGTTTAGACATATCTTTTTCCAAACAGAGCTTTTCACTAGGTAAGATTACTTTATCACAAGCATAGATAACTTTAATTTGAGAAAAAAAATAAAGTGAGTAAACTTTCAACCCTTTTGGCTGTTTCTATTGCAGAACCCTATTATATTTGGTGCCAGTAAAACAAGACTTGCACATACATCAAAGTACAAAATAGGCCAAAGTTTAATTAAGTTCTATGAACTTTCCTGTTGCCTCTGTCGGTCCCCTCTCACCGTGTTCTCTGTGGGCACCCTAGTCAAAACACCTTATACCATAAATACCACCTGTTTTCATGTACCTGAACAGTCAGAAGACTTATTATGTCACAAATAAATGAAATGCACTCATCAGATCAGCCATTGGTAAAGCACTATCACTTTAGACACTCTGCTCTCTTGCACTGTAACCAAACTGAATCTCCCATTGTGCATGTTGCATAGCAACTGCATCAGTCTTCAGTCTGAAAACATACAGTAGAAAAAGTTTGAATTACAGCAATTGCTTCTCTTTTAAGAATAAGACTCAAAGTATTCTTTAAATGTGAAATAGTCCCTTGGCTGGTGTACTAGCACTGCGTTTCATTGGTTATTTTTAAAATCAATGCTGTAATTCACAGAGCAGATCAAAATGTAAACACAATGGTCATTACAAACTAATAATAGTGTAATGGAACATTAAATTTCTCTACATTTCTGGAGAGCCTCTTTACAGTGATGACATATCATTAGGCAATGCATCCGAGGGCGATATCACTCCCTCATTAACTATTCTCTATATAATAATGTGCTCTGTACATTTACATCATTGTGAGAGATGGGTATAGTGTTGCATAACTGATTTTCATATCAAATCATTTGCACTACTTTGCACTGTGAAATTGTTAGGGCACAAATTTCAAACTGGTAAACTAAACTTTAAAATAAAATATTCTAGTGGTGCACTAAATAGCAAATACAAAGTTATTTTACAAAGCCCTACAGCACCAACAACTTTCTGTATTCTACTGATGCATAATGTGTTTACTTGTTTTGGACTTGAGATAGATAGACAACAATGGAATTTAAAGTTGTCTGAGTAGAAAATCACTCTTAACTGGCCAAAAGTTCTCAAAGTGACACAGTTTTGGTCCTACTTTAGAGCAATTTATCAACATTCTTAACTTAGAGAGTCACTCCTATCTCCACTCAAATGTAGGAGACCTCTAGAGGTGCCCTAGCTGGCTGGTGCTGCTTAATGATAGAGCTCATTAAAAGATACAGCTTGGACTATACATTTAATAGTATTGTTACAGATTTTACATGAGTTGCAATTGCTCCATCAAGAAGAATAATACATGCTGCATAAATAGAAACCACCATCATTACAACATTTTTTATTAGCAGGGAAGATGCAGCTGACCTTTTTTTTTTTTAATAAAAACTTGTTCATGAAATCTGCCTTAACTAGAAGTCACAGATGTAGTCACTTTCATTGAGGTGATCACAGGTAAACTCTTGTAGCAGTAGTGTTGCACTTAAGTGGGCCATATGTTACCTGTTTGTTATAATTATACATTAGATCACCCTATACTATACTATTGTAAGATGACAAAAGACCATTCAACATCTCAGTGACAGGAGTTTTGTACATTGTGCTAAACATTTGCTAAATTTGTATTTTAAATAATGTTTTTAATATATTTTTTAATTGTACAACATGCATGTAAATAGAGCATGATATTCATTTACCTAGTAACTTTGCTGGTTTGTGTAGCTCTTTAAAGCCGACCTATCAAATAATTACACCAGTTTGTTCCTTACAAACAGGAATATTCAGAAGAAGGGTAGGAGTTTTTGTTTGCCCAAATGTGAAACAGTGTAATTTAAAGGATACTACAGCTACATCTCTAACAACATTTAGTGTGCGAATGGTTTGCCTGGTCTTTCAAACCACGCTGAATGGATTAAACAACTCATTTGTACACAATGGGAAAATAAAAGCTACTCAAATCCAGAGTTTCCTCCATTTTCAACTATGAATGCAACATTGTCTTGGAACAATTTGCTGTTATCTGCGTGGGTACTCTGAGATTTAATCAAAGATGGCAACTTGCATTTCAAAGACTGTGAAATGATCTTCTTATATTGAGTAACTCTCCTTTGCTGCTGCCATTGTGAAGTATTCACTTACAGCATATGACACTGGACAGCAATTATGCACAAGCGCTCATAGTCAAGTAACGAAACAACAACAATAACATGTTGTGAGCAAGTGCCCCTTCCATTTAATCACAGCATGCTCAGTAGGGAGGCACAGTAGGTTGGCAGCCTGCTCCCAAACCCGAGGACCTATATTCAAGATTTGTCAGCCCTGCTCCCATAAACTGAGTCAATTAAACTTCATGAGCTCCAGATATCAGAAATTGAAAGCTCTGACAGTGTTCTGTAACTTTGGCCTCTGACCTTCCTGTCAAGGGAAGTAAGCTAAGACAATTTCCCTGCTGTATCAGTATCATCCTGCTGTAGGTTCTACATCAATCCAACAAACTGTGTCAGGCTACCTTCCTGATCAATGTGCAAACAGAATCACTATTAAAACTCTACTTTTTGAGCAGGTAAAAATACCACTGAGCATAAAAAATACCTTAATCAAGAACATGCAAAAAGCTAAATCTTCTCTTAAAAGTTATGTTTATATCACATATGGTATCTCAAAGTATAGTTATAATATTAGTATGTACATAGCAGCTTGTTATTTGGGGGAAGCATCAGTCACTGAATACAGTAAGAGTATGAGGTGATATCACAGCATTACAAAGTTGCATACAGTCACTGAAGCACATCACTTTGATGCTGCACCAATGTGAATATCAAATAGCATGAGATTAAGTATCACTGATTAAATACTCATCATTTAATATAAACAGTATTGTGCTCAGAGGTCCTTTAAGGAAATCTCAAACTTCAGGTCTGATTGGACTGTAAATTGCAGTGCACTGGAGTCTGTTGTCTGGAGTCTGTAAATGGAGCCTCTTTCCAAATTAAACATAAAAGTGAAAATCATTAAGACATCAATGGGTATCTGCTTCTGGAGTTAAACCATCTGACATCCTGTGAGGATGCATTAATGAACTACTATTCCAACTGAACTTGACACACTTTTCTTAAATACTGTGCAGTAATTAGAGTACAACAAGGTTTTATGAATTATGTCATATCTACTGTGATTTTTCTGTAAAAGCTGCATTAGGATTACCAGCCACCCAGGCGTAATCAGGGTCAATGAGATGCCTAACAACAAATTGACTAATAAGGGAAAAAGGTATTAAAAGGTCACAAGGCAGAATCCAACACGCTCATGTTCCTGAGGCACACTGTAAGAACTTTCCTTAGCTGAATGACCAGCTTTTCACAGAGTAAGTAGTTGAATTTTCCATCACAAATGTAACCCTGGGGGCTCTTCCTGTTTATGTTAACTCACCTCCAGCTATGAGTGTAGCTGAATCACTGAGCACCATATGGTAGAGGATTTAGAGTTCATCTTAAGAACAGGTATGCACATTAACAACATTGTTCCACCCTTAGTACAAGGGTTAGGAAATGGGAAAACAACATTTTCAAATTCAAACTGGTGCAGGGGACCTAAAGGACCTAGTTTGATATCGTTTCATTGTCTTTACTGCCACATAGGCATATTGAAGGAAGACTAATTCAGTGTGTTGTGGGAAAAAGAGATACGTGTGAACACGGGCTAACGCGGCCACAAAATGACAGAGCCAAACGTGTGACAAACAAAATGTCACATATGCCTGTGAAACACAAGGATCTGCTATGAGGCTTTGTGGTGTAGCAGCAAGTGCTACATGTAGGCTATAGCACTTTCTCTGAGCAGTGAATGTGATCATTGGCTTGCACGGTCACATTCCAACCTCCGACTGCATGTAATCCACCCTCTCTTCCTAGTTCTACTGTGTTTGCTCATGGAATATTTCACTAAAATAACATTTGGATTAATGCAGACATTATCTGCCTGTGTCATTTACACATTAACAAGAACTTAAACATGACATCACAAAATGCTATGACTTATTTTAATTCCGACCAGAAGGTCATCATTAACATTATTTGGCCCATTGTGAGAGTTGCAAATGCTTCTATATCCACCATTGCTTTAATGCAAGGTGTTAAAACGCAGCTGCGCTCGCCACTAGTGTCTAAAACCAAACAAGTTCAAGTGGATGCAACTGAGAACTTGAACGTTTGTAGCTCATGTATCATGGTTGTGTCAGTTCTGGTATACATTATTTTTACTATTTTTAGCTTCGTGTTCAGGACAAAGTGGCACATGCAAATGTGATGGTGGAGGCGTGAAGCCTTGGTAAAACTGTGCACAACACTTTTCCTGCATAAGTGATAAGACTTTTATAAGGATGTTCTTTTTCAAGAAAACTAGATAATCTCTGTATACTACTGGGTTATTTGTTCATGAACAGTGTTAACTGACTGTCTAATCTCAGGTAGCCTGGTTATCCCACACCTACCAGCTGTGTATTTACCATGCTCAATCCAACACACAGATGCAATGTAAAAGAAGCTCTTCACCCAGCTAAGTGAATGTGTCATAGCCTATAACGTGCTATATTTGTAATTCAATCTTTCAATTAGGCCATTTTCCATCCGCATTTGTCCTGCATGTAATCTAGTTATCAAGCAATCTTCTAAATAGGTCAGATTTACACGGTATCTCCACAGGAATGTTAATTTAGTTTAAATATTTCTTTCCCTCTCGTCAGTTTAACTGCTCCTGCAGCAGGACACCACCTGTTTGGAAGAAAGCCTTAAAAGAAATGCTAATCACTAATCACTAGTCTGACATAATCAGCTGTGTGAATCTTTTCTTACCTTTTCCCAGAGCGTTTATGTTCCTGGATGTTCTGGGAAATGAGTCGTTGTCGTTCAGATCCGTTAAAGTGGCTTCTTTAACGTTTACCTCCCCAAACCGAACAGCATCAACTTAAAGGAATGACCTGCGAAATCAAGGATGAGCCCCGAAGCGCCTCAGTACCACAGCTGTACTCCTCTGGTGTGTTGTTGCCCCCTTTGTCTCACTGATGGGGGGAGAAATGACAAATCGTGGACGCGTTGGGTTTAAAATTTCAGCGTCTCCTTCGCCACGAGGCGGGCGGTCCCGCGACAGCACCAACCCCGCAGGAACGGGTAATTCTGGGAAAAAGACCGATTTCTTCTTCTATTTCCCGACAGTGGTGAGGCGAGCGACGGATGAGGCATGACTGGTGCGCGCTCCCGACAGCACAGGCTCGCTCACGGGTCAGACGCTCCGTGGCCGTGGGAGTGAACCGCAATAAGAAATAATTCATGGAAAAGAGGTCTGCATCTTAACGGGGCGAGAACATTCGTTTGGAGTAACAGGCCGTTTTATTTCTGCAGTATTTAAATGAACATGGACTCACGGGTCTAATAAAACGCAATGATTAGTAGCTGATTCCAAAAAAAAGCGTGATCAACAGGAAATAACAGATTCCTATATTATCTTATTTAGGCTAGCTGGACGTCTGTTTTACCACAGCGTCAGTTTTCATCCGAACACTTTTGAGATGGACTAGGCCTACTGAAACATCTCATATCAATCGCATCAGTGCACGTCATTTTCTAATGTCATTCATGCTCCTTTAAATAGGCCCCTTTCATTGAACGACTTTGTTATGTAAGACTCCTTCCCTGGTTGATTCTGTAAGAGTGGCTTTCCTCCCAGGGGGCTTAGATTGTACCCAGTGAGAAAACGAATTGGTCCTACGTGAGAGGAAATACACAGATAAGTCTCTGGTGTCTTGGTTTTTGCCACTATTATAAGGATTATTTTCATTTATTTGGTGGTGAGCGTGTGAGCAGCGCGCGCTTTCTCTCTCTCTCCCATTCATTAAAAACAATACACACAACCACACCTGGGAGCTGCCCATGCAGTACACAGCCACACACAGCAGCTACCTACCCTGTGTGCTTCAAAAAGCAAAGCTCCTTCAGTTACTGAAGCAGAGCAGAAAACTTCTGAGCTTCCCAGCTGAGCCACTCTTACTGTACCTAAAACTACACAGCATGCCTCAGGATTTTTTTTCTTCTTACTGTTCGAATAAATGACTGCAGCAGAAACGACATATTGTATTTAAATAATATTCTTTGTGTGGATGAGAGTTGTAGAGCAAAGACTTTTAAGATTCGTGAAATAAGAGGAAAACATGATCAGAGGAAGGAGACTTGAGAACTCTCTTACTAGGATACTCAGGGGTCAAATGAAAGATTTATAGTATAACAAAAAGGTCAATACAAAAAACACAAACCTTTTTAGTTTTGTAAAAGGAAATGGTCCAGTTTGATTGAACTGAGTTTAAAACTTGAAGTGTTGTTGAAGTGTCATATTAATTTGTATGACGCTGCAGGAAGTGGCCCTTATCAACCTTTGTCTTTGACGTTCTTTAAGATGTTTGTTATTAAGTTGTTGGAGTAAAGTGACTCAGGGCTCCTTAAGAAAACTGGTCAGAGGGTGCATGAATTAGTCTTCCTTCTACACAATTACAGGGTATCACTTAACTCTGGCCTCCCACACATAATGAATAGCTTGCAATGAACGAGTCAAACATATTTTTGGTAAAGCTGGAATAAATTTAGATAAGGTTTGTATGACAACATTTTTGAGGTGTGATTGTGAATTGATAAAAACAGGTGCAGCTTCTTGTAGATGCTCAATTGTTATACTTTACACCTAAATAAGTACAACATGGACGTGATGAGAGAGTGAGAAGAGAAGCTTGAATTTGTTAAAAGAAGCAGACAGTCCATCTCTAGCCTCTCTTGTGTGATGCTAGGTGACCTGGAAGTAAAAAGAAACAGAAGGCATTCCCGCCCACTGGCTCCGCCAGCACTGGGCTGTCCCCATTCTCACTGTCAGCTCCACAATCTCATATCAAATAACACTCACACACACACACAAGCACAGATGCTTCAATACTTAACACTGTTTTGAATGCGCTGCTGATGTGTTCGCTTTCAAAATACCTTTTTTCTCTGAGGATTGCCACCTCTCTGTGTGAAGGAGTTTTATGTGCCTTAAAGTCAGAGGTAGCCTAATTTAGTAGTACTCCCTGTAAGGTCCCCCGTGGCTGTAAAAAAAGAGAGCTTCTAGGCCAGACAAAGTATGGCCCATCACCTACTTCTCTGTAAGGAAAGCCTTGCTGGCTCCAAGCCCAGATACTAGCAGAAGGCTGAATATAGTGACTTGGATCTCTGCTCTGTGAAGGTGTTCCAGGAAGCACAAAGAAAACTAAAAAAAAAAAAGGGGAAACATTGAGTTGGTTAACCATTCTGTATCTCTGAGTATCTGACACCTGTGCCAAAAAAAGGTAACGCAATCAATTCCTTACACAAATATTGGCAGACTGATTTTCACGCCACCTCTTAAGTATGATGTTCACACGATCCAGGTTTCTGTGTCTTGTCTCATGTGTAGAAATAAAGACCCAGCTGTCAGAAAATGACAGACAGTGGAGATGTTCCCAAGCCTAATAGGGAGTAAATGCAAAGCAGGTCACTCAGCAACGAAAGCCAGGAGTCTTCTCAACACTGCCTCACTTTATGATTTATCCTACAGTCTTTAGTGGTTTTTGTCCCTCATCGTATGATCATTGTTCTTCTAAATAGCCTTCTCAGCCTCTTTACACTACAAGATACAGCAGTGAAAGGATTTCTATCCCTTAATTTAGATCCGGGGAGAAGCAGTATTTAGCACGTACAGTACTGCATGTGTGGCAGGCACCAAGAATATTTACATGAGACCTGAACGTCACAGAGAAACATCTATTTCTGTCATCTTCCATTTCAAGTCTTTTTTTTTCACAGAAGTAACCACGGTTACCATATTGTGTCTCCATGTATAAAAGCCAGCTGCTACCAGCTAAAATGGACGAAGACAGTAACAAACATGATGAGAAATGACACTAATTTTTGAGTGTTTTCATATCAGCAACAGTGTAGTGTGTCTTTGCTGATGCTGTACATCAGACGGATTCTTTTCAATAATGTCATATTTCCCGGACGTCTTTTCTTGCCATCTAAGGTAGATCCTGTCTTCATGTGCTGTCCTCTTCCCGCAAGATGCCTTGATTTTCTTGGGGTTAAAAATAGATCTATCTCCCCTGGTACAGCTTGAGACTCACTTTAGGGACAGAGGAGAAAAAAACTATAACCTTCAATATTCAATGACAAATCAGTTGCTGTCTGTTCATGGGAAAGAATATGATGAGAAACAAAGGTCCAGACAAAAAGGTATTTTGCTCAAATTTTGACCTCTGTTCTCTGTTCCTCATTGATCTCTCTCTCTCAAAGATAAAAATCCACATACATATTTTTTCAACACTTCAAGCTGAGGAGTCATCATCATCAGGTATGTGACATTGCAAGAGAATGAAGATGGAAGAGGTCATGATGGTAAGCAGGAGAGTGAAAAAGGATCGCAGTAAGTTTGAGCAAACACTGGAGTCAGTATGTGACAGACAGGAAAAAAGAAGAGGACAGCAATGGGGGAGCAAGTAGATAGGGAAGATGCAAGTTGAGTCAAAGCCCCCAAGCTCCTCTGATTTCTTTGTGAAAGACACAGTGCTGAAAAGATGGATAGCATGCACACTCTCTGCCAAGGCATGCCCAAGACAATGACATCATCATAATCAAACTAACAAGGACGTGAGGCGAGAGCCCCAGACTTACGCTTGAACTTTTTTTATTCATTATTATTCACTCACTTATTCATCATTTTCCTTACACTCGCTTTGCACTGACACGGATCATGAAGCGTGCATACTTCACAATATTCTTAATACAAAACAGTATTCTTACTTGGACATACTGTCAGAATGTCATTTTGCACACAGCATGAATACTCTTCATACAGAAATGTCTCCCCAAAATAAAATATTTATTCTCACTTACATAAACAGCTGAAAGTGGACACTTTGGTGTGTATCACAGCAAAAATAATCACAGGTTTAGTTTTACTAGGAGGCTACATTTACGCAACAATAAAGAGGGTTTTTTTTTTCTTTAAACTGTGTGTTGATGCAGGAGTATGATCCTGGAGAGCAGCGGCATCACTGTGAACGCTCCTTTTCTGCGAGTCTCTTTGCTTTATTCTGGAGGTAACGCACTTTGCCCTCCTCAAAACGTCTAAGCTCCTCCTCTCCTTCAATCTGAGGGGGAAAAAAAACAGATTTGGTTTCAGACACATTTATCATTTGTCCATATTGTGCACTGGAATTTTTCCCTGCTGTTATTATATTAACCGTGGGCATAAGGCTCTGATCTAATTTGCCAGTCTACGCTGTTGTAACTGCCATTCATCATCCAGCTGAAATATAGAAACTTGGAAGCTGTGCAGTATAAACATATGAAATACACAGAGGAATTTAAGAGATGTTGAACAAAACTATTTGTGGTCATTTGCACAACATCAATATATCAGAAATTCATGTAAATGTATGCTTTTCAAGGCATATCAGCAAGATAATAAACCAAACAGATTGCAATTGCAATGAGTGGTCTATTTTATCAAGAACCAGTTTGTGTAACATTTGATATAAATATTACAGTAAATGTAAAAGTTATAAAAGCAGTATCCGGTCAAACATACTGACACATTTTAGCCCTACAATTCCTTACATTATATCTTATTTTAACATACTGTGTACACAATATATTGGCATTACATTTTTTGATATTTATAGTCCCATCACAGTCTGGAATTCTGGGAAGGCCCCGTGGATTTGCAGCTGCTATGAATCACTTTTACACTTCTGTTTTTATTCTGAGCAGCACTTTCAAGAGTGTGAAGAACAAATCTTCTCCATCTCCTCCTCTTGGCTCAGTATGGTTGCTGATTCGTGGGAGGAAGCACTTGCTAGCCTGCACGGTTTAATTAGAATGCCTGGCAACCTCGTGACTTAAACAACAAAACCACCACCAGCAACAGTGTCAACACTTACTTTTATGGTGCTGCCCGCTTTCCCACTTTCTCATCTGCAAATTATTCTTGGCGACCACGAGAGTGTGTTTACGTGAGCATGTACACGTATAACTTTGTGTTTATATTTGTATATAATTTAATATGCCATAAAAGTGAAAACTCGCATTAATGACATAAAGATGAAGATGGAGGCTCTTTGCTGTGCACACACCAGGTGGTTGGCAGACTGAAGATCATTCTGGGTGGAAAGCTAACAGATGGCATCTTAACTTTATGAAGAGAGTAGGGTAGTGAGAGATATGACAAAACATCATTTCAGGGTGAAGCCCAGGACTCACGACTCACATGTGATCTGAATATTAATAATAGTGACACTAAGATAAAAACACAAGACTATTGGTAATATCTTCTCAGTAGAGAAGGGAGAATACAGCTTCAGGAGAGTATAGCTATAGCATCAGTGTGGTGGCTGCATGTTGGTTATATAACAGTTAACATACTCCTCAGTCAATTTTACTTTTGCCATTTAACTGAAAATAATGCTTAATTCCAGTTCATTGACTTTCAAAGCCAAAATAGAAAAGACACCACAGTTCCAGTTCTTTTCAAATGGGTACTCAGGAAATCTATCTTTCAAAATAAAATAAAATAATAATAATAATTTCCTTGTATGAATAACACAAACAGAGACACAGGACAAATACATGGATATAAATCTGAATAACAAAAATTCTAATACTTCAATGCTACAGTTTTTCCTTTATGATGTTGTTGTTGGGGGGGGTGGGGGGGTGCCATTTATACAAAACAAATGCTGCTCTCTGTTAAATATGACAGGTACAAAATAGCACTTTTAGGTGAGGCCAGTGTATTAGGCCATTAGTCCACATTTACAGTTGCATTGCAAACAGTAAAAATGCACAAGGAGCTGGTCATTACTGCTTTATTAATATAAGCTCTGACAAGGTGAATTGGGATCCTGACACCAAACAGAAGGCCATTAATAATCCTACTTTACACAGCTACTGCACATACCAAAGACATCCATCATTTAATACGCAATAAGGTTTTAAAGTAAGTTTCACTCACGCCCCTGATGACTTGTTGATTATTTAATAACATTTTTAAATCATCACTTGGTAAAAACAAAATAGATTAGACATGTTTAACTAACTTGTTTGTTAGTTTGTAACAATAATAAATAAAGGATAGGATAGTTTAAAATGGTTTATAGTAATAGAGACATGAAAACTATCTACTAACACCAACAAAGCCTTAATACTGATTTTCCCGCTTTAGTGTTAAAGTGTTCAAATACTTTTGTCCTGCTTACACTTTGTATACATTTATGTTTGGCTGTTCAAGCACATGTATGCGTTAATACCAACGCTGATCACATTTGCATCAGGCTCAAATGTCTCTTGGTGTTCCCATGTAATTGGTATTTCCACAGTGGCTCTAACCTAATTACTATAATTATGCAAGATCATCAACTACTCCTGATGACTTTCTGATGCAGAACTGACCTTGCAAAAATCTGTTGTGTCTTTAATTTAAATATTTCCACTCTCAATGTTTCTCAAGGATAGAAAGAAACAAAAAAAATAGACAATGTATTGACTCATAAACCTGCATCTGTCAGTTACTTGAAATTATTTCATTATTGTAAACACTAAATCTTGCATAGGTTATTAATGACGTTCAATCTTTTGTGATCATTCAAAAATACATTATGCACTATATTTCATAAAAAACAAGACTAATTCTGCAGTCATGCAACTTAGGCATCACATGTGCACATGGACAAGTACAAAGGTACATCTGAGACTAATAAGAATATGATTAGTTAGTACATCTTCACAAACCTAATATCAATCCATCCATTCAAGCCTACCAACATCACAATCCCTAGAGACATGGTGCTACAGTGGTTAATAAAACATGTTTCTTACAATAAAAAAATGAAGAAATCAAAGGTTGTGTTCAATGCACTGAACATATGAAATGTCACTTCACTACACTAACAACCAAGACACAGTCAGACTCTAAAGCTATGGCTGACTGGCCCACACAGCCAAGAACAACAGCTCTTTCACCTAATGTGCTGGTTGTCCATTAGGTGGATGGTGGAATGGAGTGTGACAAACCAGACAGTGTAAACTTGGAACAAAGACAAGGTTTGTAAAAAGCACTTGCTTACACAATGCCAACAAACTGCCAGAGAGGTTCGTTCATGTTGGCATGAGTTGCTAAAATAGTTGGCATGGGGCATCAGTTGTACAGCCAGATGCTAGTGTCTCCAAAGTAGCACTAAGCTGTATGCAGCTGGCTCAGAACAAATACTAGCCATCTGGAATAGCAGGAGTCTGGAGAGTAACCTGTATGTTTGTGTGTGACAGACTGAAAGACAACAGCACTCGTACACAGTGAGGACAATGCTGAGTTTTCAGAACTTGCCACAGATTCTTGATTGGATTAGATCTGGACTTTGACTGGACCATTCTAACACATGGATATGTTTTGTTGTAAACCATTCCATTGTTGCCCTGGCTTTATGTTTAGGGTTGTTGTCCT
>JAUYWH010000025.1:8579514-8597288 GCA_034779795.1 Ctenopoma multispine | reverse complement strand
AGAAAGAAAGAAAGAAAGAAAGAAAGAAAGAAAGAAAGAAAGAAAGAAAGAAAGAAAGAAAGAAAGAAAGAAAGACCCCAGGAATCAATTTTATTATTGACTGCAGAAGGATTGCTGAATGTGCACAATCACCTTTCATTCATACCATAACATGCCCACACCTGTGTTCTTATGTACAATCACACAGCACAATCACAGTCTCTCACCACCATCTCACCACCTCCAGAGTCGACATGACAGACTTGAGGGGGCGACAGTGGTGCAGTAGGTAGGGTAGTTGGCAATTGGCAATTATCTATGAACCCCAGGGTTGGTGGTTTGCTTCCCCATCCCTCCCTGACTCCTAGCCATATGTCGAAGTGTCCCTGGACAAGACACTGAACCCTTGGTGCTTAAGGGGGCAGCCTGTCCACAAAGAATTTCCCCAAGGGGATCAAGATAGTATCAATTACCAATATACTTATTTGTATCCAGATTGCAATCAAAACCAGAACCTTCAGGTAACAAGCATGTTTTCTAACGTTTGTTAAATGCTACCCCATTAAAATGACCAGAAATCCGACTTAACTAAACTAAATTCAACATAAAATCATCAGATGGGTTTCCAAGAACTTTTGATTATGTCAGTGCTGGAACATATGAACATATATCCTTTCAGTACTGCTGCAGAGAGGTGAAGCATCCCCCCGTATCCTCCATTCTGCTCATGCTGTCCTCTCTCCCTTCTTCTGCGTTACACACGGTATGATAACATTAGTGACAGCCCATGTCACTACCTGGACACAACCCTCCACATACACATGCGCACGAGTCCCTAACCCCATGCTGAGCTAAAAGGGAACAATCTCAAAATAGTAAACGCAGTGGGCTCACTCGAGAAAAAAGCAGGATAAGAGAAGGAGGGGGAAAGCACCTGCAGTCAAAAATAGCTCAAGTTGTCTTTTTGATCAGGCTATTTTTAGACACAACTGGAGCATAATGCAACAATGAAAATTTCATTACCAAAGGGCTGGCATTTGTTTTTAAACTGAACAGTAAAATAAAAATTTCAATGACAACATGAAAAAAGAAAAGTAAAAATAGACTGAGTCTGGTCCTCTGAAATATATTTAAAATAACGTCTTGTAGTGCATATGTCCTGTTTATAAAACATGATTTCTCTGTGTTGTGAACATGATCTCTTCCTAATTTCCTCCCTTCCTTCATTGATTCTTACATGATTTTGTCAAAGTTTTCTGTCTAGACTGAAGTTAATGAATGCATAAATCAAGGTTTCAGCTCCCATTTTAGTCGGGAGCCTTACACGAAGGAGCAGCTTCATAAGCCAGATAAGCTTGTACAGTAATATCATTGTGAGAAACATTTTGTGTAACCAGCCATGTTGTCATGCTAACAGAAAAGAGGAAAGTATTTTATTCTCGGGTGGATGATCATTGTGGGAACCTTCTGTTGTCGCATTTACTGTACTGAAAAATTATCAAATTTAAAATAATAATAATAACATACCTAAATTGAGTTGACTGTCATCATGATGCTTATTTGGAAAATGTCTATATTAGAATATAAATTCCATTATCACAACATACATGAATGTAAATGCTATTTGACAGCACTATTTAGAATAATAGATGGTGGAAGTGGCTCCAGGTAAAATAAAAAATGTAAGAACAGGGAGGCCAAATGTTTCTCTCACTTTATCCAGCTCACTATCACTGGGTTTACAAGGCTAATTAATGTCATCATTCCATTTCCATCGCTCAAAGTCCCATCTGCCCTGTTAGGGCAAATTCAGGTGTTAATTGGACGTGATGTGTCAAACCTTATTTCCTGCTTGTGACACGTCCCTGTTATACACAAAGGAACCAACATCTATTTACCACCATCAATAGCGTTTGGATGGGCACAGTCTTAATTTGAGTCTTTCTCATCCCGTGTTTAAGCCCTCAGTAAACAGTTCTGAAGCCAGAAATAGCTGTGATTGAGCCTCGTCCCCTTTTTTCTCACTCATATAAATAAACACACATGCATTTGTGCTCAGTGATCTGTTCAAGCATGTGAACATCCACACGCAAAGCCCTCATGTAGGAGATTTATTTTACACACAAACAAAGTCTGTCTATACTGTATGTCTGTCCAGCTTTTTCTTTTTTAACACACACACACACATAAACATACATTCCCCTATTCCTGCCCATTTTTAGCTGACATGTTACAACGAAGCCTTGGTATCCCAGGCTCCATTTAGATGTATACTGTTGAGGATTTACTTTTTAGTATCTCTTCATAAAAATGAGATGATGACATAATCATTGCTGCAATTAAAACAAAAGCCACAAGCAGCTTGTGTGAGATGGACAACCAGGTAATGAATGCATGACGGGAGGCAGACAACCAAATATGGTTTTTGTGAAATGGAAATAAGGAGCAGGCACTTTTGAAAAGGCCGAAATGTAGATTTGATGCACATGTCAGTCGGGCGAGGCAAGAGAATTGTTTTCAAACAGACATGTCATTATGTTATCAGCTGCCACTGCATCATTAAGTTGGTGAGAATGTTTTTGTTACTGCAGCATCAGTGGAATGACAACACAAACATATAAAAACATTTTCTATACTACATTCTCATCAACATCAAGAAGCTCGTCTTCTGCTCACAGCTGTGCAGCATTTTTCATTTAAGATCTTAAAGTAAGTTAAACTGTAATTTTTTATGTATATATTACATTTTTCTATATTTTAGTTAAGACGTCAGAAATGATGAAGGTCCAGAAAGCGGCTTTGTTCCTTACTTATGTTACATAAAATATTTCTGCTTGGGCTTCACTTTTAATGCATTCGCCTGGCTTACTCAGTCCCTGCGCATACTTAAAGTTTAATGATTAACTCAGAATTTTGTACAAGTGTGCACTTGAGAGAATAATGGCCTGCTATTGGTCTGTCAAATTTCACCGAATCAGCTCACTCAGCCCATTTCCATTGTTATAGATTTTGCTTGAGTAAAAGAAAGGGTATTATTACTAAATCAAGAAAATGACTCATACCAAGGTTTTCAATGCATCATGCTTCCTAAAAACAAATCCAGCAAAACAACCATTCAACCAAACAAGAAATGTTATCCAACAGAATTGGTTTGCTGACTTACAAATAAGCAGGGATTATTAATGAATCTGAATACATTTTCATGTTAAAAATTATCTCATTCCCCTAAATTGTTTCTTTTGTGCCTGAAATGTGATTTTAATAGATCCTCGCTTGTCACTGACAGGCTGACTTCATTTCACCAAAGTTGGATGACTTTTAAAGGCATCATCACAGAGACAATCGGTGTATGTGAACGGTGCCAGGAAATAATTTAAATGTGCTGAGTTAAACAGATGGCCTTTGCATACAGTGTTTGCATATAAACAGGGTTTGGATGGTGGTGTATGGTAGAGCCAGAACAAACAGCGGGCATCTCTCTTCTGTCTGCAGGTAAACATGCACGTTTTACATCCTGGAAGTAAGTGCTGAGTCAGCCAGACATTGGCTTCCAGGGATTTTGTGACAATATTAGCATTAGCACTGACACAACAAATAATTCAATGCACTGAGAAGACACTGACATGGAAAAATGCCAAATCAATAATAATGAGTCTCGTGCTTTGGGCTTCAAAGGTCATATACTACTGACTGAAGGAGTCTATCTACAGTAACATAGCGAAACGAAGATTTAGAGGAGTGATCACTAGAATATTAGGCTGAGTATTTTAATAGCCCCTTTGTTTGCTGTATATTTCATCATGTATTTTTACTCACTAAGTAGCTTAAGAATAAGTTTGCGATCTTGTTCAGTGCTCAAAACAAAGAAATGCATTAAAGGTGGTGTGTCAGCAGAAAGGTATGATAAAAAAATCCACAATAAAAAACAGAGACTAAGACATTTTTAATAAAACTGTGTGCAGTCTACTTGGATAAGGTACAAATAATGTACCTTTTAATTTGAGTTTTAATAAAATGACAAACTAAAAGCCAGGATTGTACCAACCTTAAGAGGAGGAACAGGCAGAGGCTTGTTGAGCTTATCCAGGGAGATGAAGGTGAAAAAGGCAGAGACAGCTCGATATTTCTCTTTCTCTGAATCCACCAACGAGGAAGCATCTACCACCACTTCAATTTCCATAGACTTGTTGCTGACGAATGTGAGTCGTCCCGTCACTGTCACCACACAGCCTTAGGAAGAAAAAGAACATTTGACATTATGGAATCTACTGTTTTTCAGAGACATTTTCATTTCAGTTAGGTAACATATGAAGAGTGTGTAAACTATTTATTTTATCTATTTAAGTCTTTCTTTGATTCGCTACTGTCCTTTTTTCTATCTTATACATTTTACAAGGGTAAAAAAAAGTTGCAAGAGAGTTGATTCCAAACATAGAAAGATTCCCTTTCAAACATCTCATAAAAAACATTGTAAATCACCTGAAAGCTTTAACATAACAATATTCACTTTAAATTATGTTAATAGAATTCAAACTAAGATCCTTGATGTAAAGTTACACTGAACATGAAACAAGGTGGTATGTTGACATAGTCAGCCGAGAAAAACTCAACATCTTCTCTTGCAATCTCCTTCTCGCTGTTGCATCATGAACTCCTTGAAGTCTGCTCCACAGAGTCGGCAGAGTGAGACAGACCGATGTGGCTGGGAGAAGTACAGCCAATCAATTTGTCTTCCTGCAAGGTTTTCAGATTACTACAGAGCAGAAGTTAACTTTTTTTTAATTTTGATTAGTTAATGTTATCATACATTTAAAGAAGAAATCATGTCCACAGTTGCAGAGCATTTGCTACTCTTGTTTTTGATTTTAGGAAGAGACATGTTTGACTCATTAAAATTAGTGCTCCTCTCTTTTTGTCACTACAGGGAAAAAAGTGAAGTAATAGTATTAGGCATTGCTGATGTGCTTCTTATTCTCTGTGATGTGTCTGTACTGTATTATTACTGTTGTTGCCATAGAGACGAGGTGAGAAAGTGTCATCCCTGCAGTCTGAGACAAAACTAGACAATATAAGATCTTATAAAACATCTTAAATAATGAAAGATGTACATCGAAAATGAAAAAAGGTTTTATCGTGGTATGTGCAGAAAAGTCCGCTGAACTTACCCTGACTTACCCTTACAATCTACTTCTACAAGAATGAGACTTGATTGTAGTTAAGTGATGTAAAGTGTGTTGTTAAGGGTTAAGTTCTGATGAAATCAAGCAACTCTATTACAACACTGTAACTATAACACTATCATCATTAAAAATAACAGCACTGATTGTCAAGTGATTAAAATTATATACATTTACCTAACAAGCAACCACTTGTTGTCTTGCAAATAATTGCTGTAAACAAGTAAGCACTGTTTTTTTTAACCACGCCGTTTATGACCACAATCCTTCTTTCACTGTAACTGGGTAGTTTTGAGTTGTGTGAACTTAAAACCTGCTGCAGATCAGAACACTTAGTTTTATTCTTTTTATAAATGATAATTTGTGAAGCACTAAACAGGTTGTTTAATTAGTGTTTCACAAATTATCATTTATAAAAAACATGTGCCAATAATTAACTTGGCTAAAATTAACTCAATGTATAACTGCATCTCAGTAATTACCAAAATAATGGGGGAAATCTGTCATTAGCTTCTGCTCTTAAAATATTTTCAACAAAATTTCTGTGGCACTTAAAGTTGTCTCTGTCTCTCTCTGTCTGTCTCTGAGTGTGATTATATATCATCAAAAGTTGTGCTTTCCTTTCCTGGTTCCGCTCAGTTACATTTTATAGACTGCCATCATAAAATTGATGACTGAAATGTTTGAAATTTTAAAACAAAGCTAATTATAGTGTGAAGGAACTTTCCCAGCGCTGTGTGTGTGAGTGGAGTCTAGGGGTCGAGCCCAGAAGGTTAGAGAAGAAAATGTTAATGTGCACACGCAGTGGACCACGATACGGAAACAGAGAGAATATTTTAGGCGTCATTCACTAAGTGACCAACTTTCAGTGGAAGAAACAAGTCAGTTTCAGTATCCAGATCCTGTAACACATCAATAGGATTGTTTTAAACAGTGTTAACTATATGCGTGCCAGAGATGGGAGCCCATAAGCTTATCTTTTAAAGCAATATAAAGCTACATCCAATGTTGTCCGAGCCCTACAGTACAGTACACTCCCTCAGCTGTGGGAATTAAGTCTGACAGTCTTCTCTGCACTGGAGAAAATAGGAGTGCTTTAAATTAGATCTGTGGTGTGTGTGTGTGTGTGTGTGTGAGAGATCAGAAAAGCTGATCGCTAACCTTCCTCTCACCCCTCTGTCTGATAGGTGTTATGAAATTACAGTGATCTTACATGGTAAGAGATTTGAGAAATGGTATCAAGGTGATAATGAAAATTTCCCTGAGAACAGTGAATACGTAGGTTTTTCAGAGCAATGACTAAGATATCCAGATGTAATACAGCAAAGTAATGGTTGGGTTATTTCTGTGCAGCTTTCTGGTCTAGGACACAGAAAGTAATCTCTCCCTTGTTGTCTGGCCCATTGAGTGTTATTACATGTTAAAGCCAGGAGTGAGTCCAGAATCATTCAGGTAAACCATCTCTGGCACAGATGTATTAGGTTCAGTGAAGCGTGCTCCCCTTACTGACATTATACAAATAAATGAGCCTTGATGAGACTGAGTGATTTTTTTAAAGACCTTCATGATTAATAATTGATTAATGCAGAAAGTAGATCTTGGACTTGTGCTGCATTGAAGGTCAGCCAATATGAAAAACTGGCAGAGTCCCATCTCTGAGGAGCTGTTTGATACAGCTATTCTGCTGTGAGGAGAGTCCATGCCAGGGTTTCATGTTGCATGCACTGGGCTAGGAATGTAATATCCTTGAGCCATACATGTGCTATTTTAGCTACAGCCTGCAAGAGTAGAGTTTAGGATTTTCTATTATTCCTTTTGCAGCCTTTGCAGCCTTTGGACAAAAGGAAATGTGTTTCTCAGATTGTGAAAACAAGACTAAAAAAAAACTAGTGAGAATGGTGTTTTGTTTGTACACATTTTCATTGTGGCACTGAAACTGCCCAGAGATGCAATATGCAGGTTAAATAACAACCCTCACTTGTGACAGCTTCTCCAGAAACACATGAAGCAGACAAGATTGCTGCTTTTGTTGCTGGGAATCAAAAAAAGTGTGTCACATTCAGAAACAGAACAGTATGCTACCTTTAGCATCACCCAAAAACTATTTAATTTAAGCAAAACAAAGGCAATGTCATGATCCCAGTGTAGCACAGATTCCAAAATGTGGTCCTGATGCGTCTTTAATATGGAAGAATTATATGTGTTTCTAAGATGCTTTTCAATAATCTAAAAGTACTTACTCTATTAGGACAAAGCACCACTACTATTTGGTGTGTTTAGAATATACATAATAAATATAAGTTTTTTGTATACTTTTTCATAATTTCTAATTAGTTTAATTAGAGATTTCCCCTGTATATACACTTTTCACAGGTACAAGTCTCTTCCATGTAAACTGTTTATTTGTTTAGGCAAAGGAAAAAAAAAAGTCAGATTTGTACAAATCATGCAGGATCAATAAAATACTATTTTAAATCAATAAACAAGAATGTCACTGTGACACCTGCTACACTGTTTCCTCTCATCTCTCTCCCTGAAGCATCCTTTCATCTGTCAGTCACCTTTGAAGTTTTATGCATTTCTTCTCTCCTCCTCTGGGCATTTCAGTCATCAGTAGACCAGCAGCTCAGTGACTTATATTCTCAATGTAAAACAATGAGGATTATTAAGTTGCTTTTAGCAAAGTGTGTGCTTATGGGGGAAATACTTCTCTGTGGATGTTTAGAAAAAATTATTTTTGCTGTTTGCTGCATAAATATGAATAGTAGCTAAACTTAGTTGCTTAGTTGAGCAGCTGCTAAACTTAAACGAGACCATAACTATGCATAAAAACGTACAGGTGTAGCAGCCTGTCAGCTGTGTGGAGGTGTTGAGGGACCACACAGAGAGTAGGTCACTCGTGTTTCGGAAGCCCTCAGAGGCCTGTCATTAAACCCCATTAAACTCACCACCAGATGTATCTGATAGAAGTCACCTTACTTTTTGTGAGGAAACTTCTGATGTTTACATTGTAATTTCATTTTTTAAAATGTGATGTTAAATGTGGTTGTTAATAGTAAACCATGCCTTTCCGAATGAGGAGACTGAAGCAGAATTGGGTCTATCTTCTCAGAAGCCTGTTTTAAGTTACTAATCAGAAACTAAAAACACACACAAAACATTGTACAGGTTTTGTGTATATGTTTTGTAAATGACACCAGAAAATAAGTTAGATTCTATATGTGATTTGTAATTGTTCTGTATTCTAGTGAATATTTTTACATATATAACTTGATATAACCTACTACTCCACACTACTTCTTGGGTTTCACCAGGAGTTACTGAGTCAAACCACTGTCCATTAAAATTCAGATGGCTACACTAAGGTTCAGCTGTCTGTGTATGGGGCAGGGGGTTACTCTTTTTTCAGGTAACAGATGCAGCCTCTTAAAGTGTCCTGATCAATGGTGAATCAAAACTGCATTATGCAACATGTTTTTATGTATAGGAAACCTTTTTTCAAGTGTTAAAATAAAACATCTTTAGGCAGTAAATAGGTGATGAATGAGATGTGGGATTAAGGATGATAGGTAGATTAAATAACAAAATAATTAATTGACAAAACATTTAGGTAATAATTATCATTATTAATTATCATCTGGTGCTAATTGTATTATTTATTTCAATAATTGTTTCTTCATTGCATAAACTGACTCCAAATGAAATTAATTGCTAAATTGTGTCATTTACACTTAAAATCACTAAAATCACATGGCATGTATCGACTAATGATCTATCATCATCCATCAACGCTTGTTTGTTCGGTTCAGACTATTCCCAGCTGAATCTGTTTACCTTTATTGGGCATAAACCTAAACTGAACTATGGTGCTATGCCTCACTGCATTTCACTGACTCAAGCTCATGAAATTTTATTACTGTGGTCAAAAACTACGACAAATCACTTTGGGCTAAATACATTAATCAACAGGATATGTGTGTGTAGCTTTTGCCACACAGCATGACAGATGAAATACGACTGTGGTGACAAGTTAACATCTGGGATCTTTATTTATCCTGACCACAATCATTTTTTCTGTTATGGAGGCTTATGTGGCTGCAAACAAATACATTTTAAGCTGCCTTGTTGATTCTGAAACACTTTAAACTATAGTTTAAGTTCAAGATTTCTGTAGATTCCTCTGTAAACCTGCCCAGTGTTGTGCAGTGATTTTTTACTGCTGCTGAACCTCACAAAAATAAAAATCTTACCAACTAGTTAAGTGGACAGTGTAGACAAAGTGGAATCTTCTAAACTCATAAACAATTCATCTCAACATCCTCCACATGGGCCGTGTACAGACACTGACCTCAGTCTGTTTAATGTTCTGGGTCTCAGCCTCCCACTGTATTTATTGTTCATTTTGTCCATTTGTCTGCTGGTGTGTGGTCCTCTTGTTTCACACAGCTTTGAACTGGAAAATGCATTTATGTCTAAGTATCAATAAACCTTTAAAGGAAAATTCTGTTTTCCACCGTCAACAATCTATCACCTTTTCAAATCTTACAGTGTCTTGTCCTGTACAAAAGCTAAGATTAACTAAAGTTTTGTTTTCTGTCCATCAATCTGCCTCAAAGACATGACACCAGGACCTTTTGACATTATACCGGCTTTCAGCCAGGATATAGTATTACTGTATATAAATTACTAAATAAGTGGCTTAGCACAACAATATCTTACTGATCTGTTGATCTGTAGAATATGAGAATATCAGTCCTTATAGATCCTCCTGACCTAACTGGCTTGTTGTTCCAATGAATGAGAACAATACCAAGACATCAGAGGATCTAAGTGTGCCTGTATTTGTCTTACAGAGCAGGCTTAAAGCCTTGTTATTCATTTAATTTAAATTTAATTAAATTTATCACCTGTATTCATGGCTACATGGCTTCAACCTCTACTATATCTCTGCTGCAAAGCTCAAAAAATATATATATACTACCAACACTTAGCTGGTTCTGGAAGTAAAATTACTGTACGTGGCACAAAATGAAAAAAATCCAGAGGTATGGCCTACAACGCCAGTAGTGGTTTGTCTCTGGCTTTTTGTTTTGACTCTTGACCATTATGTTTCTACATACACCTCTTGAGTGTTTTTATCTGACCACCTTAAGCAAAATGTGAAATCTACTGGTGACATAACACCTAAGTCACAGTGGAAGCCAGGAGAAATCTTGTCACCACCTCCTAAACTCAGAGGACATACAGAGGCAACTGAAGCAACACAGCAGATGTGGATATGGATCTCAGCCAATATGTGCTGTTCAGGTTTCAGGTCCTTAAATTCCCAGAAAGAGGCATTGTAAATGTTTTAAATATCCCATCCCTCCAATCCTGACACTCACCCCCTCTTACTCAGGCCTCATTGCAAAAACACTTTTGGGCTGAGTGAATTATCAAACCTGAATAAATAAAGTCAGCTGCATTTGAAAATGCATGTACTGTAAATGAGGTGCAGTTAGAACTGAGCTCAGACGTGGTGAGCTGTGGAGTGTAAAAAATTCTTACCACTTAATAATTCAACAGTGGGGAGAGATGTAGCTTGTCTATTGTTAACACTGCATCCTGAGGTAATCATAACATCTGAATGTTAGCACTGGATGTCTGGATCACATCACCAGCACATGAACATATAACATACACACTGAGCCAAGAAAAACTGTAATCCATAAATGTAATACACTGTTCTCCGCCACTTCGGTCACTTTTGGCACATTTAGATTCCGTTAAAAGACTTGTGAACACACGGTACTGACAATATTTAACAATATAGTTTTAAGAATATCAACATCTCTACTTGTGTTTTATATTTCAGCAGTTTGTTTCAACCGTTTCCAGTATATCCAACAGGTATAAGAGCTTGTGATGCTCTGTTTCTGTGTAAATACAGGTAGGGAAAATTGTTTAAAAAACAATTAAGGTAAACCACAGACTTTCTAGTTACACGATATGGAATCTAAATCAGTAGGCCACCAAAACATATTACTAGTCTGCATTAGTAATATGTTAAACTTATAGTGTTGATCAGTGTTATCAGGAGTGTGTACCTGTAGTGGAGGTTAGTAAGTTTTCTCCTTCTTGGATTATTATTATTTATCCTTGCTCCCACACTAAATGTCCTTTAAGCACTTTGGATCAACTGTGTCACCAAAGCTGCCAATAAAACCATTAACCCAGTACTCTGAATGTAAAGCAGAATAAAAGGCTTGACTATAATGGACAGACACTTCTGATGCACTAAGATGTCAAAGGCTACATGGATAATAGAGTTTGTCAAAATCATTGCATGAACTTCTAAATAAGTGGCTTGTGCCATTGTGGAAAAGACCCCATAAATAATTTATCACTTTCTTCTCATGGTAAGGAAACAGCTCAGAGACAAAGCTTGGTAATGGAAAATAGCTCAATCATAACAATGGTGTGTGTTTTCATGTAGCAGCAGCCATAAAAAACACAAAACTGGTCCTGGAAACACTGTGACAGCTGTTAAGTTTAGCTAGCCTATTTCAAAGCAGCACAGTCGGAGGCTGAATTTATAGACTGCTGGGTTTTTCCACATTATCGTGTAATTGGGTTTTTAGAGAGTGCAGTTCATTAACAGACTGGAGGCAAAAGTAAAAGAAAAGCAGCGTCATGGAAGGTGGAGACACAGCTTTGTGTCGCCTAAAGTGCAAACACTGCAGTGCTTTGTTTTGTAGATTTATGTATCCTTCAAACATGTTGACATTTTATGTATGAGTAAGTTAAAGTTCTGAACATATTCTCTTTGTCACCCTCACCATAGATGGATTACTGAAAGCCAGAGGTAGAGCGTGTACCAAGTCTCTGGTACAAAGTAAATGTTCACATTTCACAAAGACACAAAATGGCCAAAATTAGCTAAAAAATGATGCCAAAAAGTGGCAAAATGTCAAAATGGAGATGCCCAACAACCACAAAATGACCCAAAATACATCAAATGATCAGAAAACAATGCCAAATGACCCAAAACAAGCACAAAAGAACCACAAACAGACACCAAATGACCACAGACAGGCACAACATGAACAAAGGCTGACACAAAATCCATCCAAAATCAGATGGTAAATGAGAAAAAACAGGCTCAAAATAAACAAAAAAAAAAAACTGGAACAAAGACAGACCCATTCCATGTCCATATTCTCATAATCTGTTTATGACCCTCACCTTTCTTGATCTTGCGATGGAAGTTGATGGCATCCACAGACGCAGTGACAATGTTTGTGTTGCAGTGCCGAGCTGCCACAATGCCAGCGACCTCGTCCATCAACTTCATGGTGACACCTGTTTCAGACACGCAAACACACACACAGACACAGTTTGACGTAAGACAGATATTACAGCATGTCAAAGAAGAAAGCTTAATAAATGTTTTATTACTATGTCTTTTGTTATTGACCATACAAGAAGTATCACCTTCAGACGTCATCGCTAAAACATCACACTCTATATATCATTAAATCCAACAGGTAAACGTATCACTGGATTGTCATTTATGTTTGATATACCCTTTCACATAGATGAGATTGATTGAAGTAAAAAATGAACCGCCTTCCTGATGCAATTAGAACGCTATCCAGCTGAAGCTAAATTATAAATGAGTCTCCTTGTCATTTCCTCAACATTAGTTTCTCATTCAGACTCATTACTCTGTGTGTCAACAGACTTTCAACAGATGTATATTTGCTTTCCTGCCAAGTATTAGATGAAACAATTGCTACAGTTCTGTGTTCAAAAACGGAGAAAAGTATAAAACACAAATGTTGTAGTTTTACTGAGGGTTATGTGAAACGCACTCTTGTATGGACTAAACAACACAAACAAGTGTTAATTAGTGGACTGTAGGGATGTCTGGAGGCAGATTTTGTTATCACATGCAAATACGCACACATGTCAGATGAATTCTTGACACTTCAGACTTCCACATCTCATCTGTATAAGTTTTTTGCTTTTTAAAGAAATTGTTATCTGGAAAGATATGCTTTAAACATTTTAATCCCCTGCAGAACCATTGTTGAAAGGCAGAGTCCAGAAGTCAGATCTAAATACAGACAGTATTTTCAGTGAGCTAGTCACAATCGGGTTAGTCACACTTTTCTTGCTTAGAGGTAAAGCTGCACAGAGCACAGAGATAAGTCCGCTGAACTATAGAAGACTGGTCCAACTGAACCCATACTTTATTAGTACTACATATACATATATATATATATATATATATATATATAAAATATATAAAATAACAAACCATTCTTTTCCCCATGAAGGCAGTCTTCTGTTAACTGACTAGTTTTAGTTGCTTTGTTGATTACATATAAGAAATTCTTGGTTTCCAGCTTACAGCATATGTTGCACAGAGTTACAACCTAATATTTATTAAAATATTTTTTAAATATGTTTTGCCTAACTTCAATGAAATAGTTAGACTGTGTTTTGAACACCATGAGCATATACAAGGGCAACAGAGAATTGGAGTATGCTTCAGGAAAGGTCTAATAAGTCTCAGCACATCATATAAATTGTTACTGAGAACCAGTGCAAAACAGCAGTTTGTTGAAATGTTAGCTGCTACACATTATTAAAAATCTTATTTGTGACCATGTGTTCTTATGATTGTTTATAAATTTTGAATTATGGGCCGTTGTCTGCTGAATGCAATGTGTTGCATTAAAGACAGTAAAGATGGCTGCATGTTAAGCTCTACATGCGCTTCACAAGGGAAATACACTTACACAATTATCATTATATACTGTATTGAGCTTTCTTGTCATTTTAAATATTCACTGATTGCGATAAGCTCAGATGTGTCTCTGTGGGTTGCTCAAAATCACAGGTAGGATACAGGTATTGAAACAGAACTGGAATTCCTTGTGAAATTGATCCTCTGTGCCTCTGTTCACATCCTTTCACAGGGGGCAAGGATTTAAGAGACTATATATAGAAAATTAGTACATCAAGCTAGTAGAAGTACTACTATAAGTACATCAAATACAACTATGTCAAGTGTGAGATATTATCCAAAATGGAACAGATGTTTCAGTAGTGAAATTAATAGAACCCAGTTAATAAGAATCCAATGGACTGTTTATTAACAACTAAAGGTCAAGTTTTAGCATCACAGCCAGAGGTGCATTTTATCTGAAAGCCCTTTATCTGACAGAATTTGCATTGCAAGACTTTTTTCCCAGTGACTTTTCCACTCCTCTGGTGTGCATGGAACCTACAGTAAGCGTAGCAGCACTTACTGGCAATTAGCAGGACTTGGAGCCACACAAAAATTTGCCCTGTGTTTAGTAAAGCTCACCACAGCTGGAAAGGTAAAATATACAAAAAATATGCAGCTTATGGGACTTTGCCAAAGGATGTGGGTGGGTTGCTGCATGGCAGTAATGTTAACAGGAGCTGTTTCTATAGTAACAGCTCATTAGGAGGAAGTTGGAGCCGTTTGATACTGTCCATGATTAAAGCTCGCTAGGGAGGGGATGAGAAGGACAGAAAGGGGAGTGAATTGTCAGTGGTGGATAAAGGTAAAAAGAGAGCAAGAACAGAGGGAGGAAACAATGGAAACATGGGGTAGTAAATGTAGGATGTGGTAAGTGAATATGTGAGAGAGACAGAGGTCAGGCATGCACTGCTGTCGATATCTCTTGGTGTCACACTCTCCTCCCTTTCATCAGTGGGTGCCTTGTGAAGTGTGTTGTGTCTGAGCTGGTTCTAATTAAAAAGGCTTGAAGTTAGTAGACACAGTTGATGAGTGACAAGAGCTGCCCGGAGGACTCCCTTCATTGTTATCATGCCTGTTGCTGGTGGACAAAATTGTGTGCCAAGATTTGGCGTCACAAGGAATCTAATCACAGAGGTATTCTGCCCCGTGGCAAACTGGGCTGCACTAGGGACTTGGTTATTAATTGCCATTTTTCCCCATTTGGAGTGAGCTGTCTTTTCTCTTTACACACACCATCTCCATCCACCCCTACACTCTGCCTTTCGTGTTCCCAGCCTTCGGCAAAGGGAGAGTCATAGTGTGCCATGTCACCCCGTGAATGTGTAACGCCAGGCCCAGGGCTGTCTTGGCCTCCGTTGTCCTCATTTGCAGTCTCACATTGTGCCTCACTTCAACCTTCTACATTGACTGTACATGGCAGGGGTTTTTGCAGTAGTTGCATTAATAGTATCTCTGATGGTAGTGATGAATAAAGACAAGCATCTTTAGAACTCAAGGAGAGCAGAGTCGTCCACTTGATTTGACTCAGCATTTAAATTTGTCCAGTACAGGATGTTTAAACAATCAAAGTAATATAAAACAAAGTAATATTTTCAAAATAAAGCTCAAAGAATTATATAGTTAGGTCTGTGGGGGAACTATACATGCCAGTTTATTCCATTGTATAATTAATAATCCCATTCATTGGGAATTATTAATTGGATTAAGTTTTAAATTAAGGCAACAAAAAGCTAAATTGTTTGAAGATTAGCACAATGTTGTAGAAAACACGAAAGACTGCACTTACAGCTAAAATGTTCCTGACATGACATGTGCCTGGAATGGAGTTATAGTAGAGGCTCTACACCAATCTAAAATTCAGACCATAATGTACCACATCCACGTTTGTCCTTCATTTTCCCAGGAGCTTAAATGAAATGTTAATGTCACAGTACCGTTTGAAGCTAAGTGACACCTGCGCTTACGTCTACAGTCGCTGTACTGCTGACAATGAGGAATGCTAATGAGTCAGTTTGGAGAACTGCTGACACTTTTTTCCAAAACGTGACAAATAACCAACTAATATTTTAACAATTTAGACAATGCAGACTTTTGCAGCATATTGCCTCTCAGCTTTCCTGTCAGAACTATCTCTAGCTAAACAACAGTATTTTTCTCAGTAGTCATAACTATACTCTCAGTCTGTGGGAAGTCTCTCAGGGTCTGTGGTAAAAATGAAGATCATGAGCAAACTGGGGTAATTATCCCCCTTCACCCATCAGCTGAAGGCATATGGAGAGCTGCTAACACTAGGGAGCCAGGGAACAAGACCACAGGAGCCCGCTCTTACTGTTCCACTCAAAAAACACAAATAAAATTCCGCAATGAATTTCTATTTTTTTTTACATTCCACAGTTAAGAGTGAATAAAGTAAAGAGTAAAGAGAGTAAAGAGTGAATATATCTTTAGTCTTTGTTGTTCCAGTTTAGCCGTTAACACATTAGCATTCACTTCATACCACAGAAGGCTGAGTAAAGCTTTCTCTCCATCCCTTATGATTCCTTCATTTATCCCGAATGACCTACTAAAGATAATTTAATTCTGATGAGAGCCCTAATGCCATTACAGAGAAACTAAATAAAAAATGCAGGGTCACTTTGTTTCATGGAGTAATGTCATCAGTTCATCAGCTAGTACACATCACTGCTTCCTACCAGAGCTGCTATTTTGTAGCTCAGTTTTAAGACTAAAAAAAGCAGTAATATATTATTTATTGCAGCTAGATGATTTTGAATGTATATATATGTAATATAGCTGCAGCCTTTGTTGACTTGGTGAAATGATTACATATTAATCGTTCCCTAGAGCAAAGTTTCACACAGTTTCATGCAGAACAAACAAACAAAGCCCATACAGCTTCCAAAGTTTAGAGAAAGTACCGAACCATGTTCGCCCCATGAGAGGAAGATGTAGCATCCCGTCGAATAAAAATCTGTAAGTCTCGTACAATGATGCACCTTGCTTCCTCTCGCTCTTGTACAGTGCTGTGTCCTGTTGACTTGTCAGTCTTAGTACGGCGGAGGAGGCGTGCAACAGCTTGGGTGACTTTATACCACGAAGAAAATCTTGACAAGCGGTCCGAGAGACTTACTTGCTCTGTGGTTTGTACATTTAGTGACTGAACCTGTTTGACCTCAGGGTCACCAACTGGAATCTCTGTGATAAACTCTTCAGCTGGTGGTATCTCCTTCTCCCACAGGAACAGAGGTCCTGTAAACCAGTCTGAAGTGAGAAGATCACTTACACTTGATCCTCTTGAAGCAATGTCTGCAGGATTCTTATCTGTAGGGACATATCGCCACTGCTGAGGAGTTGTTGTGAGATGTATCCTTTGAATCCTGTTGGATACAAATGTGTGAAAACGACGTGCCTCGTTGTTGATGTCCCCCAAAACTACCTTGGAGTCGGTCCAAAAGTATTCATCAGTGTTCGTGAAACCCAGTTCCTCCTTCAAAATGCTGCTTACTGCGACTGAAACAACAGCAGCTGTCAACTCTAGTCTTGGGATGGTCATGACCTTGATAGGGGCGACTCTGGACTTTCCTATGACGAGAGCACAATGCACACATCCGTCTTCATTCACCTGTCTGAGGTATGAACACTGACCATAGCTGTGTGTACTTGCATCAGAGAAGTGGTGTATCTCCTGTTTAGAGACTTGACCAAAGTCAGCTGCACATAGCAACGAGGTATGTTGATTTTTTCCAAATTTACAAGGTCACGCTTCCAGCGTTCCCATATTGGTTGCAGTTCAGCAATTAGAGGGTCATCCCAGCCTGTTCCATTCCTGCACATTTCCT
>JAUYWH010000025.1:8514387-8563866 GCA_034779795.1 Ctenopoma multispine | reverse complement strand
GTGTGTGTGTGTGTGTGTGTGTGTGTGTGTGTGTGTGTGTGTGTGTGTGTGTGTGTGTGTGTGTGTGTGTGTACATATTTACGGTATATGGCCAACATTGTCAGTTTGAGTTTTATACCTTGGAAGAGAACATTTCTGGAAAGTCTACCATATCGTGTTAAAACCTATGTGTATTCATATGTGTATTCATATGTGTTATTTGTACACACATGGGTTTATGCGCATCTCTGTGTGGTTCTATGTATAAGTGCAGATGTGTAGTCCATTAGTGCGCATGTGCAATCCTCCCAGCGCGGACAATCATCACAGCTCATGCCCACAGTGTTCCCCTGAGGGGAGGCCTGCCTGACGAGATGCTGCCTGACTGTGAAACCTGAATGCTTGCCTCCTCCCCCAACACACACAGGCATACATGAACGTATAAAATAAACACAAATGTATAAATGCAAAGATGGTTGTACCCAAAGTGTAATACACACAGTTCACTGTGCCACAGTTCACAAGGACCATGCACATTTGCAACTACCCAAAGCTGTAAAAACATGCACGGCTGCACAAACATGGATACTCTATTAGACATCAAAATGCCCAAATATATGAACACTAACTATGTATGCAAGTGTTCAAAAATTAAATTAATTCTTTTGTTGTTATCCAAGCCATCCATCAATCCTTGGACTAGGAAAACATCCAGCCAGTCATGCCATTCCTCTTTAAGAAAAAAATTATTTAGTGTGTTCAGGGTGCATCTTTGTGGGTGTAAGATTGCGTAGGTGTGTGACTTTTTCTATGCAGAAACTGTCAGAGTGTGTGAATCAGATCAGGTTCTGCATGCATGCAGGTCATCCCTACGCAAACGCATGTGTCAGTGTGTTTTGGGTATGTGCATGCATCGTGTTAGAGCATGTGTGCAGGTGCATTCACTTGGCGTCCGTGTCTGACTGGGCCACAGTGTGTGAGGCCTGATGCTAAGCCGACATGACAGAAGCAAATAATGTCTGCTCCCGTTATCTTCTCTTCCCCCTCTGCCCCTGCAGGAACCTTTTAAAGGGCCAAAAACTGGTGAAAACACACACAAATGCACACCCTTGCACATATACAGTACAGATGCGCACATTCAGTTCATAATCATGTGTGACATGTGCACACAATGCAAACACACAGCTAGATACGCATTTAAACACAAGGCACAAAATGAAAAACACATTTAACCTAAACATGTAGGACTGAAGCATTTCTTTACACATCCACAATACTGTTGTACTATTGTTTTTGTTACAGTGCAACATGAAGCCATTAGATATGAATCAGGGTGATGGCAGAGTTCCTATTTATCATTTGGACAATAAAGTGAGCAAATCCCATCACAGATGTTGTTTGGCCCACACAGCCTCCAGAGAACTCAACAGAAAAGTTTTGTGTCCCAGAGGAAAACATTTCGACGCCTGCTCGCAACACAAACTTGAGTTACATTCATCTCCATACACCCACACGACCATAACACTGAAACTACACTACTGTTCTTTTTTATTTTGTACACGCACAGCTGTCCTCTTCTAAATTATAAAGAGAACTGGAAAAGTTTGCTAAATTGAATAATTACTGAAACTAAGTGCACATTTCCTGACATAAATCATATAAATAAATTTTGAAGCTGTATATGTTGAATTTATATTATATATATATATTTGACAATTTACAACCCTGCACTGACATAAATGGTAATATGGCATATACTGAGTGCAAGGTGTGATTATCTGTTATTTATAACAAAATATATCAGAATGTTTTTGCAAAGACAGACTTGTAAGTGTTTTAGCCCAGTATATAAACAAACACAGAATATAGGGAATACATCATTTTTCTATATTAGCTCTGTTATCCCTATACTGAATAATAAACCTTGTAATGTGCATCAAATTAAACGGTGGCTTGAGTATATTCTGTCCATCAGCACTATCCCTGAGCCCGTCTCTTTGGGGTCCTTGCTGACAGGCCATGTATTCTGGCAGTGAGTCCGTGACGATGCCTGTATGTATATATGTATGCTGCTCTCCACCTGTCATCTCATATCTCTGCCTCCGCCTCCATCAACCTGCTTCCAACCCAGCAACCAGCCAACCAACCAGTACAAGCCAGTTGCTACGGCAACGGCTGTCTAGGGGATACTTCTTTTGTTTCTCACACCTCCTTTCCTTCATCCTTATTTCTATCTTTTCCCTACTCTCACTCTTTCATTGCCTCTATTATATATTTTCCCTCCAATGTCTGTCTGCTTCTCTCGTCCTCCTCCTCCTCTCGTTCTGTCTATCACATGCTTTAATCTCATAAAATGGAAAACGCATAAGTTGTAATGCCCCATCACCTCCTGACTATGCATTCATTAAAAATTAAACATGCAGTTCAGTGAGAATTTTCTGTTTTGCATGTCAATAGTCTGAACCTACTGCATACTGTAGTATTTCATTTAGAACCAGCATTTCAGTGATAATGTGCATATCTGCATGTATTAACAGGTGTATACTTTATCTTTTCTACTTTGGTATAAATTCAGGAATTACAGTATGGACAGCACATAACATATGGGTTATTTCATAGTCTGTGCATCACTATTTCAACTGGCATTAAAAGGTTCATTGATGATGCTAGGTCAACCTGATGTGATTTTGTCTGTGTCTTTACTCAGGGGAGACTGGACAGTGTCTGTGCAAGCCTGCATACCTGCTGTATGTGCCTCATAATGTATGCTTATTCATGGGAAACACTGAATGTGCACACATCTTCATAATAATCAAGAATTACAGGCTGCACCACTTGGCACACATTCTAAAATTGGAATCAAACATGGCTGTGAGTTTATATTCCCCCAGTCTCTGCTTTTAATACAACACTTGTAAGGTGTTTCATATTTGATGCTTCTAAGAGCTGTGTTACTTATTGTGTGCTGCCCTCTATTGATAAAACAGCAAAACGTCACAGTGAAGTCATCATTTTTTCCTCCTGACCTAACCAGATGAAATATCAAGCATTTGAATAAATTTGCATTGTTTTTCTAATATAAACCTTGGTATAAAATAAATCACAGTAGTAGTATAGTAGGCAATGTCATCGATGACTTTAAATGAAGTTAATTAAAATATATGTTCCACAGTCAAATTCTTGGTACCTAACTATTTATATTTTGTGTATTTTTCTGAAAGATGAAGCGTAAGCTCTCTGTCAAACTGGCGCCAAAATGATTCAGACAAACAAATGTAATAATAAACTATAGGTGCATTTTGCAGGGTCAGATCAGCCCATGTAAACTTCTTACATAAATCTTGTACTTGCCTCCCTTCCATGTCACACTTTGAGATTTGTAGGCATCAAGACACAAAAGTGCATCATCAGTGTCAGTATAAAAGAGAAAGAACAAGCACACACATCAACAGAAGTTCAACAATTAGCTGATCATCAGAAAATCAAGTGAAAACTGCTTTGGTCACTAGAACCAGCTTCTAAACTGTGACCTCTATAAGTGCAGGATTGTAATATTTTTTCAATACGTACATCTAAACATACATTATTATCAAACACTTAAAGGAATACCTCAACTTTACTATCTGGTGTGTGCCTGTGGAAAAACTTTCAAATGCCAGTGTCAGAATGAGTCACCTGTGAGGATGTTCTCAGCCATGACTTTGACCTGCACTTCCAGCGAGTGCTTGGAGGCGTAGGTGATCTCAGCGGTGACATGGGCGACCTCACCGATGAACACCGGGGACAGGAACTCCGTCTTCTCCACCCGAACCAGAGCAGCCAAACAGCGGTCCTGTGAGGAGAAAGAGCAAACCTAACGCTTATACAAATATAACTAAAAAAATGTGAGAATGTAAGTAAAGAATAATGTTTACTGATAACTAACAGTGTCTATCATATTTATTGCTACTGAGATCAATCATGTGTACAGTGGTACATCAGTCAAAGGCCAAAATGCTTCTGGAAGATATTAACAATTTTGATCAATGACATTGTTTACTTTCATTCACTAAGCTAAATTCATCAAACATAAGTCAATGTAAACCAGGTGTATAGAGTGGAGAACATCTTCAGTGCAACATCCAAGTGACTGTAATCAACCAAGAAGGTAGCAGGGTGGCTGTAAAAGATACATCTGTTGACAATATTCTACAGCAATCAGCGTAAAGAGAAATGTGGGCACACATCAAACTTGTTTCTCACCATAAGCAAAACACAATACAGCAGATGGAGATACTACTTCTCTACATTTTCCTGTATAATTCAGGGTTTTGGTGTGAGGTAACTTGATGGAACAAATGTTCAAAACATGAAATGACCAGAAGGTTATAGTAGGTGAGACCACATGAGTAAGAAGGACAGCAAATCCACATAAGGCAGTGAATATGAGATTTAAAAGTTATTTTACAGTATATTATAAACAAGGTGAGCACAAGTGTTTCTAAAAGCCTTTTTAGTTCTAAGACTTTCTTGCTTTTAAGATTCTTCATTTTCCCAATTTTCAATATTTATAGAAGAAGGGGATAATATAATTTAAGATAATCATTAAGTTGTTGTTTACATACAGTATATTGTGCTCTGCAGATCATTTCTACACTGCAGACTATTAATAACATTTTGTATTAATATCAGCTCAGTTATTAGTTTATTATAATATTTCTGGACACATGTCTGATCACAGTTAACATATCTTTCTACTAATAAATAACCTACACAAAACCAAAAATGCAATAAAATATTTCAGTGTAAAGGCTGACACTTGTTGTAGTCTCTCACCCCGTTCTGCGTGTTGCAATGTCGCGTGCCAACAATGCATCCAGCTTCCTCGATCATCTTGAGAATGATGCCACCGTGGACGTTGCCCACGATATTTGCGTCATCGGGCCGCATGATTCTGTAGTAAAGAGTAGAATGGTTTACTGTTGGATTGCGGATAAGACAGAGGGATTAGTTCTTATCTGAATTGAAGATCTAGGTACAGAGGTGCTGTATTGATTTTAAGACCCAATCAGGGAAAATTATTTTTTGCAATACTGGGTTATATATGAGTTACATTATAGAATTTCGACTAGGCAAATTCCATATGATGTGAAAGTCACTCACTATGAGAGTATGATTTTTTGACTCACCCCTCCTGACAGTGTCTGTCAGACGTCTACACGCACATCACACATTATACACAGAACATTATATGAATGACAGAGTACCGATATCTTCGCTTAAGTTGCAGTTAGATATTTGTAACTAATAAGAGTCATCTAGCATCACGAACACATTAGTGCTGCTGTGAAACATAGTGTCTGACAACTGTAATATGCGTAGCAGCTGTTATCTGTAAGTAGAAATTAGATAAACAGTCTGTAATATAGTGTATATTGAATTTTAATTTAACAGCTCCATCATAAACTACAGCCTAAAATATTACTACATATTTCAATCAACAGCTGTCTTCTTGACTTAAACACCCCAAGTCATAGGTCCTTATATAAAAGTTGATAAATGTTAGTATTAATATTGTTGAAATAATTTATAACCGTTTCAGATAGTGAACCAGGCAGACCATCCTATGTATTCACATCCCTCTGTGCTCCAGAGATAAGCTGCTGAGGACATCCAGCCTCTTGAGCTTCTCTGACATATCTGCTAACTGTCTGGCTTTGACTCACAGCATTTCTCCACCACTGCTGCCATCGTATCCTCTACATCTGGTGCCTCGCTCCTCTGAGGTCCAAAGCAACACGCCTTTTGGCTGACTCTCGGTTTTCCTGTTTGATTCTCAGATCTCATCTCATCGCTTTTGAGATTTGTGGCACTGACACAGCTGTGTTAAGTCAAAACATGCAGTGTTTTATTGTCTGACAGTGAAGAGACAGACAGGAAACAAAGGGAGAGAGCGAGTCTCAATCAGACTCAAACCTCAAACTGTTTGTGTGCCATTGATCGGAGGCTTAGGAAAATGCTGCGACATACCTCAGATTGAAACATATCTGCCATGAGAGGAAGAGACATATGATGTGCACTTACGAGTTAAAAAATATTTGTTTTTTAGTCAAAATATACATTTCATTTTCAAAATAAAAATCAATAAGAAAAAACACAATAAGCCTTATGTTTACCTGTATTGAGCAGGATAATGACGAAAGCTGTGAATTAGCATCAGAAAAGCATGTCTCTGTGTCATTTCTGTAGCAAGTCGCAGCAGTATGAACACAGCAAAGAGCAAACTGAGTGGGACGAAGGGGAATGTGCAACACCAACTATTATTCAAATAGAATTTTAGGCTGACAATCTTTCATCACTGGGCAGCACATATTTGACAAACACAACTGTATACACACACCTCAGTCCCACATATGCATTACTGTTTACACAACCAAATACACACCACTAATTATCCTTAATTAAAAAGGTTAAAGTTAAATAAATAAAAAGATTAGTATTAACGAGCTGCGCCTGACAAAAAATCATATTTCCATTTTAGACATTTAGCAGATGTTCTCAGCCTGCACACACCTGGTGAAACCAAATATATAAATATGATCCCTAAATTTGTATATGTCTTAAACACGGCAAGATCACTGGAGGATGGGAAGTCTGCGTGTGTCATACTGGTTTCAGTGGTAGAAATTTTTATTTTATTTAGTTTATTTAACATAAACAGCTAAGAGGAAGCATACAGAAGGGAAGAGGGAGGGGATGGTTTAGGGCTGCTTTAAACAAAGCAGATAAGAACGTTGTTAAGAAAAAATGTGTTAATTAAATTAGTTCTTGCTCCTGATTAATAAAGTTTCATACACAACTTCACATTTTGTCATTAAACACTGTTGTACACTGAGAAGTGTATCCAAAGAGAAAATGAGCCTGGGCACCGCCACAGACTTTTTGAGTGAGAGGAGCGGCTGTACTCTACAAAAAGTAGAGTACAGTAGAGTACAGTACTACCTGAGAGTAGTACAGATCATACTCTCATAGTGAGTGACTTTCTCTACAAAATGATAAGTGGTTATATTTGCACACGCACACCTGTCATTGTTCATACTGTTTGAACTCAACGGAGAAGTCATCGTGCAAACAGAAATTGTTTTATGACAAGATTAAGGAAGCAAATCACATCATAATCACTTTAAAGACTTTGATTGTGACACAGCAATGTTCACGTCTAGTAACAGTTTCTATTTAGGTTCTGTGAAGGTTGCAGAGCTGAGGTCTCCATCTGCTGGCTTCATGCTGTATGTTAATGCTAACAGATAATAATACATTGTAATAAAAGCTGTCCATGTGAATCATACAGTGTGTAATAACCAACCTTGAAACATAGCAACACACAAACGAAACGTCCTGTTTCCATTAATGCAAACATACACAAAGCAGTGACTGAGTCAATGTGCTGGAATCTGACACTTGATAAAGTAATCAGGCTTTATAAGTCACAAGGTTTCTATGTTTTGGGAAGATTTAAAGCTATGAGGGGGAAACATGAAGGAACAAAGTGAAACAATGTTTAGTTATGACAGGATGTATCATCATCACTACAACTCTCAGTGAAAGTTGAAATGTGGGACAAAGCTGCAGGGCTCCGCCTACAGGCGAGCGCAACTACAACCAGTCCCACAGGCTGCTGGGAAATGAAGTCCATTCATTGTAAAGGCATGTTAATAGGCAACAGATCTACAGCAGCCACTGTTCCACACACAGCTGGATGGTTGTTTTCAGTGCGCTTCTTCTACTTATCTCTTCGGAAAAATAAATAAAGGGGCGACGACTGCCACGATTCAACGATACAGTTCAAACTAACACGAGATTAATCATTAAGCCTACGTTATAAAACAACTTTTATTGGAGTTTCATGAGTCGGTGAAATGATGGCGGCCTTGGTTTGTCCTTGCTAGTTTCACCGGTGCTGCCCGTGATAAGGTCATCGCAGACGACATGCGCCTCTGCCGGAAGCCCACAGGATCGATGACCTGAAAATGGCCCCGTTTAAATGACTGTAGCCCGGCCAAAATGAAACAGCGTCCGGCACCGAAAGGCCACAGACGCGTGACTACGCAGACAGTGATGTTGTGTGTGAAACGAGTGGACATGAAGCGGATTATCAGGGTTCTCATCCTGCGGAGGACGCACATGCAGTGACGCCGGTAGCCGCGCCGTTCCCGTCACTTGTCCATCAACAGCACATTAATATTAGCATGTGTAGGCTGTGTTCATGTGTCGTATTAAACCTCCTACCTGCATAATTGAAGGGATGATGCTGCCTCGCGCGCCTGCGGTGCCGACATGATGACGACGATAAGGTCTCGAGGTTTGTCGGTCTCGTGTTGCAGCGAGATTCCTGTGAGAAGCGAAGGGAAACTAAAAACCTCTGATGTTCCCCGGCTGCTCTGAGCACAGGCTCTTTGAGGAATGACTCATCCGGGAGGGAATTAGATTCACGTAAATGCTAAAACGATGTTTTTTTTTTATCTACCTAATTTGTTTTGCAGAGTGTGTCCAGCCAACATGTGTTTAAATAAGCAGAGCTTATTTTACGCAAAAGTCTGATGCAAAACAGCCACAGAGCTCCTCTGTGGTGACCGGTTCCTTTCAAAGTGGGAAACAGTGAAAGGCATGATTGTGCTACAACAGGTAATACACACATCCGTCAGAGGAGGGCAGCAGAGACCGCATTTACGCCAACACCATCAGCGCACAGGGAGTATTTCGTGTTGCCTGAAGCGGCGCTATTGACCACAAAAATCCGAGAGTCAGACAGAGCAAATGTTTTTTTAAATCTTTTCAAATCTGCTTTAAAAGTGTCATCCACGCCTTTGTTCATTACACAGAGGTGCTGCCATATGCGGAAACATGGTGCTGCTTTCACCAAGGTTCAGTACAAAATTTAAAAAAAATAAAAAAATCTTTTTCATGCTCCTGCTGGAAGAGAGTAACACCAAAACAGTGATTTGAATGTGTTTGGTGCTCTTTTCCGTTTTTATGTAAATGCAGATCCTATTCAGTCCGAGTGTGAGTTTATTTTCCTTTGTGTAGAGCTTCTGTCCGCTGGACAATTATGCACAAGTGAAGAGCATTTTTTTTAAATATAGTGCAGTAAATTGTCTAAATGAGACGATACACAAGACGTAACCACGACATCGTAGTTTTATTTTTTTTTATATGACATATATACAACACTTGCTGTAATAAGCAAAAATGAAACATATCCCAACAGAGATACTTACAGTGACACACAATGTCTACAGATTTCATTTGCACAGACTCAGGACGCTGAAGTCTGCAGTGCAAACTCATACATATACTGACCCTTTGGGTCTTACAGGGCTGTTTCAATGGCCCTTAATCATTTAGTCCGCAAAGAGGACTAAATATTTAACGTATACATACATGCAGATTAAAAAATACGACTGTCTAAACGTCTCAACTTATACAGGACAACAGACTCGTGCGCATAACGTAAGTATACAATACTCAGAACTATAAAACGATGAATTCTAGCTTTTCATCAACGGAAACGAGGCAGTAAATCACTGTGCATATTTACAAGTGACGCTATCTCATTACGTAACCCGCACCTCAAACATTTTGAGTCTTTTTGCAGGCTTTCATCAGAATCAGACACTACAGCTGAGAAATCTACCACGGTCTCCACATGGCAGCGCTGACAGGCTGTGGGGCCGGGTGCGCTCCGGTGGGATCCACAACGCAGCTGCTGCTACTGCGCGGCTGGCTGGAGCTGAACCTGGATTTGAGGCTCATGATTCTCTGTTGGATCTGAGGAACCGTGGAGCTTTGAGCGCAGCAGTTCAGGCAGGTTGGGGTGACTGTGGTGGACACGGAATGCTGGATGAAGTCGTTGACCCTCTGGCACGCGTCTTGATCTATGTTTATTTTGGGAAGCAGAGCGGAGACTCGCTGGAGGCAGGCTTCGTAGCCATCTTTGTAACTGGAATCTAAACTGGAATCTGAAAATGAAATGAAATGTTAATTTCGGTTCCCCAAGAGTTCACTTGTCATACATTCATGTATTCAACGTTAAACAAGCGGTACCGTAACTCACTTTTATATTTCACTGGGGGGATGTCGCTGAGGAATCTCACAGTCATTTCGAGGATGTCTGCTTTCTCAAGCTTGGAGCAGCGATTCGTCTGGAGAAAATCATAAAAAGCAAATGTTAAACACGTGAACTTGAACGAATCCTTGATTTCGGTATATCTGACAGGTATTTTCTACATGAACTGAAAAATAAAAAACTTACATCTCTTCCTGTCAGGGGAAGAATAAGGTTTTTCAGGTGGTTGAGGCTGTCGTTGATTCGAGCGCGCCTTCTTTTTTCCATCAAAGGCTTCATAGTCTGAAAAGAACACAGGATGTTTAATATTCACTCATTATACTGGGTGCACGACAAACGGAACATGTTTAAAATATGAAACAAAATTAATTCAGTGGCTTGACTTACCTTTCTGAGTTCAAGAGCCTCTTTTCTTTTGGCCACAGTTAGCCTTGGAGAAAAAGACTGGAGAGTTTCACAAGTCATGTTTGGAGATATATTCAGTGTCGGAGAAGTGTTCTAGGCAGAAACCGAGGACGTTGTGTAGCTAAGGGCTCGAAGCTGTGGTATATATGCAGGACTGTGGCGTCAGTCTCTGTGCGTCACGGGTACGCCCCCAAGCCGAGACAAAACTATTTGGACAGGCTATATTCGATGAATACAACACGAAAGCATCAAGTTTAGTAAGATAACCATCTGTTTTCTACTCTAATCCAAGCGTAACAACTGCAGTGCGTGTCTGCGTTATGATCCATACACCAAACAAAACTAAATCTGCGTCAAAAACATCAAGAAATGTGTGCGTAAAGAAGTTTCACATGTGATATATTGTATACATATATATGAACTGCAAAATCTTCCATTAACATCATATTGAATTTAAAAATTTAATTGTTTTATTAATAGCACAAGGAATATATTGTGGTTTGTTTGTAATGCATGCATATACATGCACAATGCATGTATATTGTATATGTGTAATTACGCGGTGCTCAGACGCGGCAGGGAACAAGATCCAGGTTATATATCATTTATATTTCTGTGGTTTTATATGAAACATTACGGATTACATTAAAGATAATGTAAAACTAATGTTTTGTATCTTGTACGTTGGAATTATTGTTGTTTTATTTGCTTTCCGAACTTCCTGTTGTTTTTCTACGCTGAGGTTTTACTGCATTTCACTGTCTATGTAATTTGTGTGTACGTTTAACCATGTAATGTATAAACTGCTTTACATCTTAAATGCAGATACAAACTTAGAACACGAGGGTGCAGTACATACGTCACTGGTAGGGGTCAGACTTGCCTGTACGGAAAATCGTCCACTGCGATACAAACTCTTCTTACAATCACATACCCAAGCCACGCTACTTTCAAATAACATCTGCTCTTAGATTTTGAAAACAATAGTTTTGCATATGACATGTCTAACGCAGTTTCTGCACGGGAGGGGTCTCTACCTGTAGGGTGCATCCCCCTGGTGCCCACGCCCGACGCAGGGCGGTGGGGGATGAAATCAGGGAGCGTAGTGAGGGAGCAGGTTTTATCATCTCAGTAGTCACCGCAAACGAGCCTAAAGTTTTAAACTTAAAAGCGTTTTTAAGAATTTAGACTTGCTACTTTTGGATCTGATGTTTTCTGTAACCAACCATCCTGCGAGGAGCTAAACAAACTTTGAGCTGCAGGTTTGAGATGTTCAAAATTTAAATGAAAACTAAAGAGACATGACAGCCCATCAAATATTAGTGCACTCAGGGGAACCACGCGCACAGCACGCGCCACGGGGACCAGATGGCTGTCTGTTACTGAGCCTTCACCCCCCCCCCTCCCCCAACCTCCATCCACGACCCCTCCCCCTATACCACACCAGTATCCTGAACTGCCAGTCTCTCGTCCCACCATGGATCTCTTACCCATGTGCGTGTGCGCGCGCGTGAACACGAACACACATTGCATGTGCTCGAGCTTTTTAACTATAAACCTTTTACACGCATGATACATGACCTCCACGCAGTTTTGGCGTGGGTATCCCATCTTGCATGCTGATAGGTCCACGTTGTTGTGTCCAACTGAAACGAACCATTTTCGCCCCCCTGTTCAGAAACTCTGTGCTGCAATTGTCTCCCTTGGCTTGACTCCTGGATATTTTAGCGTCCAAGCTATCATGAAATGCTTGTTTCTCAATATTATATGGGGAAGACAAAACACAAAGCCCAATCTGTTGTTGGAGATGAAAGGAGTTTGTCTGGAGGTGCAGATTGTCTCCGGCGACAAGGTTCTTTTTGAACAAGCTTGAAATATTTAATACTGACAAACGCGCAATAATATGTGAACAATGTTACAGTATAGTTTTATACCGAAGCATGAAAGCTTTTCCAAACGGACACAAATAGCCTAACCTGTATACCATTAGGCAAAAAATAACTCACTGGATACTTTATTAGTTGCAGCTGCTAATGCAACCAAATACAAACAGCCCTGCATGTTATAATTTCTCGGTTTTTGTTGAAATTGTCAGAAAGGTGATAATTGTACTATATATTTATTACTGAGGGGCAGTGGAGTCGTACTGGAGTACATGAATGCTTTGCCTTTCTCATATACAACAAACAGAATTTATTTTACTTCATGGAGCAGTATATATGAAAACTAAATCAACACAGATCATGTGAAAATGTAAAAAAAAAATAATAATTCTAGAGTCTAAATGTGAAAGTCACCATCATGCAGACGAGCCTTGAGACCTGAAACTGAGAGGCACACTTGCTGCACGCGCCCTGCACCGCCCCGCTGGGATGGAGGGATGATGGTCGCTGGGGTTTGGGAGGAGGGGGGTACACTTCTCCTGAGTTTTGCTCTTACGGTTAGAGTCTTCCTTTGTCTTTTCCAGCAAATTCGGCGTCGGTAACCCATCTGTGCAGGCAGGATAACAGGGCGTCTTTGTCTGAAAATGTTCCGATACTTCATGGGAATTAGGAATTAGGACTCACATGTGGACTGTGGGACGGGGGAGCAGCAGCGGGCGGGAATCCACCTGACTTTTGATGTGCGCTGAGAGAAGATTCTGTGTTTTTCCGTGTCTCAAACACTTAATCAACCTACTTTAATAAATGGGTCTGAATAATGTGAATTGCCATGATGAATGACAGCATGTTAATATGATTGTAATATATAGAGGCGACGTAGACCATAATATTTCCAGAATGTACTGAAAGCAGCGTCAAGCACGCCACGCCAGTCTCCAGTCAAATGAAGGTCTTATGTGTTGCTGTTGCATGTTTTGCTATGTAATGTAGGTTTATTCAACTATTATTTAATTGAAAAGCCTTTGAGAGACCTAATCCCTTGGTTCTCAATCAAGTGTTGCTTACTAGAAAGTGTACAGTTGAAAAAATATTGCAAATATAAAGCACCCCTTGCTTTACAAGTGTACAAAGGAGAAGAAATAACTTTCTGTTTTGCACACTGGAGGTCTTAGTCTTCCTCTACCATAACATCTAGTGATTTCAAGGATGATGTTCAGCCAGAAACACATTCAGGCTGAACATCCTTCTTAGACACTTAATCCTCTCTTTGTCTGTTCTCTTACTGCCCCAGTCTAAAATACACAAGCTCCACACACTGCACATGACAGACAGAACACCTTCATTGTTTCAAAATTCAAACTGAATGAATTTGATTTCATGATACTAAATCAAAGGGGATTTATTATGGCAAGAAACAAATACTTTTTCATATCGCAGTAATAACAGATCTCAATACAGTGATCAAACTGAATGTGTCTGAACCCCCAGTCATGGTTCAGCCAGTTGCTTTTATAAAGCAACTAAAGATGAAGTTTAGTCAAAATAAAAAATCAATGATTTTAGACTTCAGAGGCTATGATTGCATAGTGCATACAGCATTAACTGACCAAATGCTTCACCACTTTCAGCTTTATGGGAGTGTGTGAAAGACTTTGCCAAAAAGCATGTGGGCGACCACTGGATGAAAAGCCATGTTTGGAGGTTAATGCACATCTTTACAAACATACCACGTGGCTTTTGGTGGCACCACTAGGCAACAGTGGAGATTCCATTTAACAAAAGAAACCTCCAGCAGAATCAGGCTCTGGGTTCCCCATCCATCGGCCCTGATCATTTGGGGGGTTGAGAGAGAAAAGAGAGGTAACAACAAGTAAGAGACAGAATACTTTGCACGAAATCTCTCAAGAGATGGTTCAGAGTCACCTGAGCCAGATCTGATTATAAGCTTTATAAAAAAACAAGTTTTAAGTCCATTTTTTAAAGTACAGAGGGTGTCTACCTCCTGAACTTGGACTTTCTCCACAGGGGAAAAGCTTATTAACTAAAAGCTCTGCCTCCCATTCTCTAACACTAGGAACCACAAGTAGACAAGCACTCTGAGAGCTTATTGTTCTGTTGGAATAGAATGGTTCTATGAGGTCTTCAAGATATGATGGAGCTTGATCATTACAGTGCTGTGAAAAAGTTTGCCTCCTTCTTGATTATCTTTTTGTCACACCTAAATGATTTAGATCATTAAACAAGTTTTAATATTACGCAGAGATAACATGAGTAAATACAAAATACAGTTTTTATTATGATTATGATTATTTCATTTATTAAAGGAAAAAATATCTGACTGACCCTACTGGTTTTTGAGAATCAAGCAATGAAGCAAGATTTGAGTTTGGACTTTGCTACACCAAAGCCTTATTTTTTCTTTTGGAGCGATTTAGATGTGTATTTGCTGGTTTGTTTCAAATCGTTTCCCTGCAGCATAACTTGGGCTGGAAATTCTCCTTCAGGATTTTATGGTTTCATCAATTACGGCAAGTCGTCCAGGTCCTGAAGCTGCAAAGCAGCCCCAGACCCTCACACTACCACCACCATCATTGACGCCAGATGTATCAGGACACACACCAAACACAAGATGTTTTTTGGAAAATGTGAGATGACACTTTGTGTTCTTTGGTCAGCAGTGACTTTCACCTTGGAACCCCCCCCCCATTAATACCATTTTTGTCCAGTCTCTTTCTTATTGTTCAATCATGAAGAAGAAGAAGAATCAGCTTTATTGTCATTGATTACATTTAATTTACACAAAAAAATTAGACTTCTGCATTTAACCCATCCCCCATTGGAAGAGCAGTGGGCAGCAACAGGCAGCGCCCGGAGAGTTAGCGCTAAGTGTCTTACTCAAGGACACACCTGGTATGGGGGATGGGTTGGGAGTGTGGGCTGGGATTCGATCCTGCCACTGTTTTTCAGATGTTCTGTGTTCTTTTATGAGCTCCTGGATAAGTTGTCGTTGTGCTTTCTAAATAATGTTGGTAGGCTTTCCACTCCTTCATCACTGTTCTAAGTTTTCTCCATTTGTGTATAATGACTCTCATGGTGGTTCACTGGAGTCCCAAAGTCTTAGACAGAGCTTTGTAACCCTTTGTAGACTAATACATGTCAAGTTCACATTGGGTCAGACAGGTTTATTCAGCTTTTTTCCCCTAACAAATGAAATCATAATTTAAAAGCTGTATTTTGTATTTACTCTGGTTTTCTTTGTGTAATAATACAATTAGTTTAATGATCTGAATAATTTAAGTTGGACAAATATGCAAAAAAAACGTTTATATTTATTTTAAAATAAAATATTTTTCACAGCACTGTTTTATATTTAATATTTTAGGTTTTATGGGAAGCCAAAGGAGAGAAGTCAATGTAAGAAAAATATGATTACTCTTGCTAATACAATCAGACTTCTAGAGTCTTTTTAACTGAGACACCTATCAGATAAGCATTATAGTGGTACTGCAAAGGACTATTTTTATCAGCATCACTTTGAGACAGGGTGCTCCTAATTTTATCAATGTTCATCATGTGGAAAAAGGTAGTTGTAGGGATTTTCTTTTTATACAATGTGAAGACGGTAACTTTCTAAGACGTCCTTATCTTAATGCATGGTGGAAACACAGGTCAAGTAGATTGAGATTAAGATCTTCTTAATGCTCTATGATGTATGTAACAATGTTCAAGCATAAAAAGAATACCAACATGACATATTAGAATTGCTCATCATTATACAGGTTAAATGAAATGTTAAATGTTGTGGCATATTGGACAGTGTTTCAGTGTGCAGCTCATTCTCTGCTTCCTGGAAAATCATTTTGATGTTAACTGGCAGTAGCCTGTAAGTACTAATGATATTTTATTAAAATAAATAAATGTATTTATTCTAGATATAACAGAAATAGTATATCTACAGATGTAAGTCATTTAGTGTTAGTGTAAGTTAGTGTGCTTCTTCAGTGAATATTACATATCCGTAGTAAAAATAGTTGGTTAGTTCACTTTATTAAAAACACAAACGTAGGTCCATAGCAAGAATAGAAAAATAATCATTAATAGAACATTAAATTTGTTTCTATAATGGTTGGATGCTGAAATAGGAAAAATCAACTGATGGTTTAATCCTGTGTTGAATGAAAAATGAAATATTGGCTTCCAGTATTGTTTAGTAAAAGAGGGACATTCCCAGTCAAATTACAAATATCACAGAAGAGCTAAGCATTTTAACGTTAATGAGTCATCAAACTAAGATGTTAATAATTCTAGCAGCTGGGCCTATAAATGTATAATCCTGCTAAAAATTACGGGGATTTGCTAACTGTTTATTTGGGAACCCTGTGAACTACTGAGGTACTGTGGTGTCAAATCTATCATTACAGGCTAGTCCACGACTGCAGTGATCTCAGAAAGTGTCCCATCACACAACCAGCCCAACTTTTTCCCACCAGTCTGGCGGCAAGTAGAGAGGCGCCTCACATCAGCAACAATAGAGCAGCTGCTCATCAGCATCAACAGGCTCAGGCTGACCTGTGGCTTTATGCATTTGCGCGCCTTTTTTTGTTCCTTTCATATCCCTGAGATTCTTCTCCTGAAGAATCCGGGTTTAAAGACGAATTTCAGAATAATATATAACCACCACAAAATATAAAAGATAAAATAAAATATGAATATCACACGACACAAACAATTTAGACGAGTGCATTTATTAAAAATCTTGTTTCACAAATCCTGTTTTCTCTTACACGCCATCAATAAATAATATATAATCCTATTTAACACATAGTGTTTACAGACTATTCTGTTGCACAGACCAAAATACTTTTAAGCCCATCGTGCAAACCTCAAAAATTAACCCTTGGGGTTTTACAAAAGTGTTGTCTACAACCCATATCTTTGACACCCCAAAGAGGATTGCATTTTAAAACGTTCATAGACTTCACAGTTTCTATGAGATCTGTGCTTGCGTGCCCTCTGGCATTAAACGCAAAATGAGCCAAATGCTGAATAAAATGATTATACAGTCATCACTCCAGTATTTCTAATTCTGAAACATCAGGGCTACGGTTGTTTGAATATAACTAGTTAAAACAACGTCACTAAATAAATAGACACATAAAATAAATGTCCCTGTAGTCTACCATGGTCTCCACATGGCAGCGCTGACAGGCAGCGGGCCTGGCTGCGCACCGCTGGGAGCCACCGCGACGCTGCTGCTGCTGCGGGACTGGCTCTCTACTCTGGAGCTGGAGCTGAAGCTGAATTTGAGGCTCTGGATTCTCTGTTGGATCTGAGGGAGAGTCCTGGAGCTGTGAGCGCAGCAGTTCAGGCAGGTTGGGGTGACGGTCGCGGACATGGACTGCTGGATGAATTCGTTCACCCGATGGCAAGCGTCTTGATCTATGCTTGTTTTGGGAAGCAGAGCGGAGACGCGCTGGAGGCAGGCTTTGTAGCCTTCTCTGTAACTATCTGCGGAGTCTGGTGAAGAAAACAAGATATTTGTCAGTCTCTGGAATTGCAAATGTGACGCTTCTTTAAAGTAACATATTTTGTACCATTGATACTGTAGTTCAAGAGATGATGCTCACCTTTGACTGGACTGGAAGGAAGGTCTCTGAGAAACCGGACGGTCATTTCCAGAATATCAGCTTTCTCCAGTTTGGAGTAGCGTGCGTTGTCTTTGCCAACAAGAGGTAGAATCAGGCTCTTCAGATGACTGAGGCTGTCATTGATACGAGCACGTCTTCTCTTCTCCAGCAAGGGTTTCAGAGTCTAGAACAAATTGGTGAAATACGTTATTAAGCGGCACTTGAGAATCAAATCAGAACGTGTTTTTTTCATGTTAAATAAACAGCTGTAAAGTGGATCTCCTTCTTACCTTTCTTAGTTCGTTGGCTTGTTTTCTCTGGGCCACAGTGGACCTAGCAGGGAAAGGCTGATTGGCCTCAGTAGTGATGCTGGGACTCATTTCGTTTTCTGCTTGTTGCTGTGCTTTTTGAGGGGAGATACTTGCTCTTGGAGCGGCTAAGCTGAAGTGTGAGGCAGAGCTGGAGAGCCTCCTATTTATGTGGGTCCGGCGCGTCAGAGGGGAGGGAACACAAGCCATTCTGCTGGGGTTTGACACGAGGGGAGGGGAGAGGGGCGGATGCCTTTGGGAGATGAGTGGAGGTCCTGTCTGGACCATCTGGTCCCACTGGGCCCCTGCCTCTACCGCTGGTATGCGGAGTTTCATGACGATGTTGTGTTTCATTGCGTTTAAAATTTAAAGCTTTAACGTTCATCCAAGATCCAATTACGCACGCCAGAAATTTAAAGGTGTTGTTTTACATTAACACGCAGTTTATACGAGATAACTGCTTTTGTTGTAGGTTATTACTTAAAAAAAAGAATGTTTCTTGTTTCACTTGGATTAAATTGAATTTAAAATCTGTTTATTACTGTGTAGTTGCGTTATTATTTTTGCATCAACAATTCCCCACAAATCAGTCAACATCACTGGGCTAATTGTTTAATGTCATTACGCATCCTAAAGATGCACTGATATAAATTTAAAGGTAAAATATTAAACTTATCAAACTTAAAGAATATATAAATTTTATGGGTTTTGTTATTGCTTATGGACTCGACTTTTCAATCCGTCACAACAAAAGAAACAGAACCAGACGAGTGATTGCGAAGGTGACAGGACTAATCTATTCCAAAAATTAATAAACCAGATACCCAAGCCACGCTATGTATGGATTAACATCTGCTTATAGACCCCCAACAGTTTGCTTCCAATTTCAACAACACAGTGTTTACCTGGAGCAGTGGGGGAGGAGGAGACGGAGTGACACCCTGCAGCTTACAGAGATTGGTGCGTGTATGTGCGGAGTTTGAACGTGTGTGTACAAACAAAGAGCCATACACTGCTGCATGGGCCGTGTCTGAGCCATGTTCTCACACCGGGTGTATAACGCAGGATAACACGGTGAGGAACACGCCTATGATTTATGATTTATGATTTAATGGCTTAGGCAGACGTTTTTAAGGGAGACTCTTGTATAACATTGTATGTATTATAAACATGCGTTAAACAGTTTTTATTTGATCCTCTTCGGAAAGTTTCAGACATTTTCTGCGGTTCCGCTTTAAACCACAGTGCTGTCAGTGACATTCACGCGTTCGGCACGCGCCACAACCGCGCGACAGATGGGTACCCACCCCTCCACCCTTCTCATGTTCAGTCTGTACACCACACACTCTCCCGCCTTCCTGTCTTCCACCGCTGCTCCCATCAGCATCCCAGCCCCTGTTCCCGTACTGCATCCTCAACATCAATGTGCTTCAACAATGCTTTAGTTGTCTTTCTTTTTTTATTTTCCGGGGGTGGGGTGGGGGTCACATAAACACAATGGCACATTTATACAGCAAAACTACGTTGATACAAATCACCACCAATACTTTAACGTATAAAGAGGCTCAACGACGAAATCCACAAGGAAAAATAAATACAATTATGTAAAATTAATAATAACAGTTAAATTGTTATGTGACCATATGTTCCAGAATACATCGACTCAACCAACTTCAGTTATGAAGCGTTTAATGCAGAATAACATTAAGCTACACTTAATGATGACAAACACTGACTTTACGCACAGAATTTACACACGCACTGAAACACACCTAACCTTAAGGCTTTAGTGGAAGTGTTTTCTACACAAAAATATCAATTCAAGTTTGTTTTGTATGTACATTTACATTTTGAACCAGTTATGTAGCGCAACAAGCTCACAGCACCATGATGCAGATGACGCTGTTCTTCGACTGCAAGCTGCCTCGCTGTTGCTGAAGGGTTTCCAACCCTCTCTTATTTTTTCAAACATTATAGATGCGCGATTGTGCACGCGTTCTGCCCCATGGGGCCCCAAATAACTGCCACCGGGTCCAGCCTGGAAACTGGCCCTCCAAGATAAGAGCAGAAAAAAAATCCAAGGGAGACTTCGGTTAGGACCTTTTATGTCCTGGTTTCAGCGTGGGTATCCATCTGTGCAAACTGGGAGCACAGTGATCCTTTGTTGAAGGACGTGAAAAAAAGTCAAACATGAAGAGTTTTCCAGAAAGTGCACGGGAAAGAGATATGATCGGTTTCTTTGTTCTGTTCCAGTTAAACTGCAGGGCACTGCATTAAATCCCGGACTGTTTAAATCTGACTAAATAAATAAAACGAAGAGAAAAAGCTTTTATAACATATTATTATTGCTGATTAGCAAACACTGCAGCAACATCACAGCTACATATTGGTTAATACATAACCTAGATCAACACGTGAAAGGGTAAAATGTAACTCATATTCCCATAAATCATCTTAAACATGAATGACTTTAGGAATAAAGTAGGAATTTGGTGGTATTAATGGCATGAGACTGACACGAGCCAAAGTGTCCAGACAGATGGAACCTGCGCGGGATCATTGAGGCATGAAAACAACAGCGTCGATGGGCTCTTCCTTACTGAACACAATGTCTCCATCACGGCTCCACGGAAGGTTCCAGACTTTAAGATTTTCCAGCCAACAAATCGTGACTGCAGCTCAAAGGATGTCTGGCATCCCAAGCCAAAAACTACGCCAATATCAGCAACGTGAAGCTTTAGTCTGAAACATAACGAGTCAAACACGTCACGTTTTACTGAACTCAATGTTGTTCTTAGTTTGTGCTCTCTATTCTCAGGAAATCCGACACTACTTGACATGAACAAGTTCCAAATAATATTACTGACACTGTAAATATTACATCTTTGAGTGTCTGAGGGGACTATGGAAAGCTCGCTGTGATTTTCTTTTCAAGTCAAGCTGCGACATAAGTCATATTTGATGAACTGATAGTCAAAACCTTAAATTATTAGTAATTGATTGATTATAACGGGAAAGCAGGACAGTGTTTTCTAGAAATAATCATATTTAGATAGTTTAGAGAAAAATGCTCAAAAGAGAAAGATGAAACATTTTGTAGAAATATAACGAATTCAAATGAACAATGAAAGTTTTCATCAGTGAGCAAAACAATTTTTAGTCTCTCAGGAATATTTGTAACCTGGGGTTAGGGTGGAGAGTTAATAGTTGTAATCTTTAGCTTTAATTAGGGTAAAAATAAACATTTCAATTATGTAAATAATAGTTTGAATGGAATGGATTCATTGAATGGAAGGTCATTTTTATTTAACGTTTTCATTTACTGACCCAAATCATCATCATCGCCAGTGTGTTGCAGTGTAGCTGATTATACTTATGATTTGTAGCATTTAATGGTATAAACAGTCTTAAACTACAAACCTGTCAGCAGAGTTTTACCTTCCATGAAGTGCTCTGTGTTGTTCTGTGTTGACCCATGGACTGCTGGTACTGATGGTTTTCTGAAAGGCACCACACGCGAGTTCACTAATTCACGTTAGGTTGTAAATGTATTTTTCTATTTTTGCTATAAGTGGCTTAAAAACCTACAGATTTCCTCCAGTATGAATCTCCACTCTCAGTTTCCTGAGCCGACAAGACAAATAGCTGAGTTGCTATTGGACAAGGAATTCCTAATTAGATACAGATGGATCATATTCCCAACAGAAAAGTGATATTAACTGACTGTTTCACCCACTATCAATAACATTTCAGTACAGCAACATTAAACTAACGAGACAATATACTGACAACAGCTTTGTCTTTACTCTTGTGCACAATTGGTTCTGTGTCATTTAGAACTCAACTTTCTTCATTTTCTTCTCATCAAATTTTTACTTATTGTTAATGACTAAAGGGCATTGACCTTCTGATGAATAACTGAGCTACAGTTCATCATTAACCACAACCTCCTGGATCACGCTGGATTCAGTCAGTTTGTTGTATCCTACCATTATTTTAGCTGTAGATACACCTACAGCTAAAATAATGCAGTTCACTTTTTGCTGAAAATTTAGAGAGGTCAACTCTATAGTTTATTTCAGTGATGCAGTTGTGTTGCTTACATACATCATACTGACAAGTGGTTCTACCTGTGATCACTGCAACAAAAAATTATTACACCTGTGGTTTCTAATTAACTTTAACTGCACGAACGACGTGATTAAAGACAACTTGTGACCACCACGGCATTAAATGTTTTGGTCTGTTTAGTTTAGGCTGTGTCTAATGCATGGGGCTTCATAAAGACAGCAGAGGCTAGAAGAGAGTCACTGGGCTATTAAACATAAGGGAGAAAACAGATGCTGGTAAGAAGAGGAAGAGCCATGCTACCAACAACAGAATGACGCGACGCACAATTAAGCGTTTACACTACCTTGTTTTGAAACACAGCATCTGACTTTGCACAAAGATCCTTTTTGAAAAAATATTTGCATGAAGTCATCCTCTATTGATGGCGTGAAAGTTGAAACTATTTCCCACAAAACGTAAGATTAAACATTGATTAAAAAATGGTCAAATCAAACAAATAGAAATTTGTTTCCATCAGATGGGGTCCAGGATATTTAGCATTTATCTTGCTCCAGCTTAGAGCAGCATCCCTCCAGCTTAGCTGAAAAAAAATCAGCACTTTCTAAAAACAAAAACGTAAATAATTATGATTTTAGGGATATTGACCAGGTGTACACTCATCACTGTTGTATTCTGTATATCAATGAGGGTTCATTGATTAAAACAGAAACTCGACTCTCAATAAGTATAACAATGATAAACTACATCCTAAATTTCCTCCAGAGTAAAACCACTCTACTGTGTTATTGTTAGTGTTGTGTAAAGGCTCAGAGGTTTAGTGTTTAACCAGCCATGGTATATTTTTAATGTGTTATCTTCAGTGGTTGAGAGAGGAGTGGAGTATAAAATGGTACAAATTTTGACTTGTAAACAGTCAAATATACGTTTGTAAATATGTCTTTTTGTGTCGATGGTGGCAAAGCAGTGATGCGAAATAGCACTTGCAAAAAAAAAAAAAAATCTAAATTACAAGAAGCTTTCCACGCCAAAAACAACGCCAGTTTTGTTTTCGTAGAGCATCTGCTGCATCATTTGTGAAAATCCTTTTCTTCCGAAGAGATGAGGTGAGGTCGAGTTGACGTCACACCAGGTAACGTGCTGAATGAGATGGTAAGAAAGAAATACTGAGATATTAATATAATAAAACAATTAAGACGTGGAGATACAATATAATATATAACACCGGAGTTATTGGACACTGGATGTAAAATGTTTCTGAGGAAGTCACATAGACTTAAGGGCGTTTGAAAACGCAAACACTAATTGTGCTTCAATTACTTTACAGATGCTTTGTCATTTGTTCCATTTATTGTCACTATGCTCTTTCCAAAATGAAGTTTATTACAGAGCAAAGCATCAAGCCTGGCGTCGTCTGTAGTTCCAGAGGCGGGGGGGAAATGTTTGCGTTGTTCTGGGTCTATAACATATTTCTGGGGGATGGCTCAGACAGGATTTGAAAGTCCAGAGAAGCCTAACCAAGCCGAAAGCCAAGCTGGAAGACACAGTGCACATCTGGTGGCGCACATTTGTTTTGTTCGTCAAAGTTGGCAAAGGTAAACTTATGGCGTCGCCCAAGCTTCTCCACCAATGGCTGTCGTTTCCAGAGACGTCTCCCTCACAGTCACACTCACACAGAGCAGAACAAACCATCGATGCTCAAAAGACGGACAGGACTGGAAAAACAAACACAATTATTTGTCTTTTATTCAATCGCCTTTTGGTAAAGGCTGCAGGACATTAGAGGAATAGATCGGCCCTGCTACCAGAGAGGTACAGGTGGCTCGTTGGCGGGTTTTTTGAATATTGGATTTCTGAGGGGAATTCATCGTGCTGCCTTATCAGAGGCACGAGAACAGCACGAGCCAGCCGCACAAAGGCAGCAGATGGCTTTCCTGCTCCGATACATTATTGTGAAGTTACAGAGACACAGGGGCCATTAAGAGTTGTCCAGGGGGAAATTAAGGAAGGGGGGGGGGTCATCATATATTATATTATTTATTTATATTCAGTTGCTTGTGCTCATCACATGAAATGAAGGATTTATTCATTGTTGCTCAAAGAGTTATGGATGTATGCATATAGCTGCCATTTTAGATTTCACTAAAACATTTATTGCACAAATATATATGTTTTTATTACAGGAACCCAACAGCCTAACAACAAATGGGACATTCAATTGTTTTTCTTGGGATGAGACTCAGATTAGCAAATACAGTCTTTAATCAATTGATTAATACAAACCAATTAAAAATATTTATGAATTTAATTGAAATCTTAATATTCTATGTTATGTTATAATATGTTCTGTGCTGCATCCTCCTGTCCGGCCCCGGTGGAGCGGATCAGGGCGTGGCGTGTACGACGTGTCCGCCCACAAAGACAACGCGTCTCTGTCACCGAGCTCCAAACCTCGTGTTGTAAAAGGGCGCTCAATACAACTGCAGCCTTCAACCATGCAGCAACGACCTGCAAGTCCTGAGCAACCGAGTCTGGTATGTTACTTTACTTTTTTAAACTGAATATTATATTTATGGTGTTTTGATAACACGTCACCCATGTAGTTTGTGTAGTTTCTAAGATTTAATTTATCCTTTTATGACACTGAGATCAGTGAATCTCAACCATGTTGCTTCATCTCAGTTTGCTGCATTATAATGATTGTCTTATAAATGAGAAATGTGTCAGTATTTTATTCAATTTTGTCTCAAATTGAATGATGATATTTGTCAAAGTTAAAATTAACATCTAGTCAAAGCTGCTGTAGTTGTAACGTGTGACTGTGAATGCTGTCTCACATTGTGGATTAGGTTTTATAATACTAAAATCTAATCTAAATCACCTAATCTTCTTTACATTTCATGTATGATGTATAAACTATTACTTCATGTACAGATGTTTAATGCAAATTAATGCACCAACTAAAAGAAATGAGTTTGACACAGAGAACCAGTAAAAAACTTAATTTGACCACATTTCCAGTAAATTACACCAGAGTGGTTTCAAACATTTGACTTTTCACTGTGGACTCTGCATTGTTAAAACCTGTCTTATCAAATTAGTTGTCCTGTTTCTGTCATCAGTTAACGAGCCCGAGTGTGAGAAAGTCTGACCATAGAAATTCTCACTGCAGCTCACGGATGACTGGGTCGCAGTGGGAGAGACGTCGTGGTGAGTTCAAGGGGACAGCAGACGTCCAACTAATGTCTGAAGGCAGTGAGACGGTGAGACTGACTGTCTTATTGAAGAGATTACAGTAACCACAGTTTATTTCAGAAAATTTATTGTCATATTGATGTTATTAATAAGAGAAACAACTACTAACCTCCCTGGGATCTCCATCTAAAAATATTGCAGAAATGTGATTTACACCTGTCTGGAGCCTGCTTAGTTACTGACATGATGATATTTGAAATAGTCGTAAATCAAGTAAATGTTTTCCACAGTTACAGTTGAAACAAGGTGTTAATTAAAACAAATAAGCTTAAGCTCAAAGGTGAATGATGAATCTTTGAGGTGCAGTGTGAGGAAGGGCAATCTAAATAACGTAAAGTAAAACCAATAAAAGTATAGATTAGATATAGATATGGACCTGTTTCATGCAACAGAACCTCATATGTTGTGATGCTTTGTATGATGTTAGCAAAGCATTATTGTTGAAGGAATAGAGCTGTCATGTTTATTTACCATATGCCTATTCAGGAAAATGTTTTATCTATAATAATCCTGTTTTTGTGCCTCAAAGTCTAAGTCGTATAGAAATATAACATTGTATTTTTATAAATGGTTTACATGGTCTACGGGTATAATACCAAATACAAGAATTTATTCCAATGCAAAAAAGAAAGAGAGGAAAATGAATAACACTGTATAATAAGCCTCTACACTGCAAAGAAAGAAAGATTATGAGGAGGTATATACAACTTGAGTATGGGGGGGTGGGGGGTGGAAAAGAATAAAGAATTTTCTTTGTGTGTGTCTGGGTCTTATTTTAGTTGCTTAATAAAGTAAATTCTGTCTGGTGTTTGTCTTTTTTCAGCAAACATACTTTCACCAGTTATAATGAACAACCTCGGTGTGTTTTCAGGTTATGTAAATATTGCTGGTGAACAATAAGAAGAAGTATAACAATAATAATATACACCTACGCTTCTCTGTGGTTCATAGACTGGTGAAGTGCTCCCTGCACGCGCCCAGGTTTACTCCAGCTAAATAGATGACATCGTGGCACGCGCCAAGGTGCTGAGCGCTGAGAGAGCGCGAGGAGGTTTTCTATGACTATGGGTCAGAAACTATTTGAAAATCAAATCGTAATAGCACATTTTACTGATCCTGGAGTTGTGTATATTATAAAGATGCTGTGGGTCGATCATTAGTGTTATAATGAATATGAGTGGTGACCGCTGGCTATGAACAGTGTTAACGCTCACATTTAGGAGCATGTTGGTAAAGTGTTTATTTTTTTATCGCTTTGCGAATTCGGCGATATTATCCCACTGCTTTTAGTCTTGTGTGTTGCAAACACACAGTGGGTTGTTAGGTTATAAGCAGCATGAACTTGAGCACTAAAAAGTCCTAATTTGAATGTTCCCGCCGCGCAGCAGCAGATGTGACCATACAATAGACGGGGCCCACGCGCAGAATAATTGAATCTAATTTGAATAACTGTCGCATGTCTGACGCGTGCAAGAAATATCCCAACTTTCCCAGGCTTAGTAGGAAAACCGTTGGCAGCCCCCCTCCAGTTCAATAGGGATTTAGCTTCTCGTTGCTTCAAGATGTGGGAGCGTCTTTTAAGAACCCTGGGAAAAGAGTCCAGACACCCTACACACGGTAACCGTGTGTTACACCCTTCATTATAGGAGCTAGAGCTTCTAAGCTGCAGCTGTACCCAATTATTTCCCAAAGAGACAAATAAATAATAGAAACATTTTCAAAAGACACTGATCTTTACAGCTGTTATAAATATCACATTTTATACAATTATCACAATTTGTGGCATTAAACTCTGGAAGATTTTATAAACCAGTGGTCATATATGTTGCAGTATAATACATTTATTTTGCTATTTTAACAATACACTGAGTTGTATCCCAGGAAGAGTTCAGGGAGTTCTGTGTGGGAACATGTCCTGAAAACAAATTACTGTAGCTCCGAATAAATATAATAAATATATATAATATATATTAAATATATAAACACTACGCCAAAAACGATGATTATTTTAAAATATCTACAGTGCATAATTTATACCTAAGGCTATATTTTAATTGCCTGCCGATGGAAATTCTCTAAATACAGAGGTTCGGGGCTATAATAGTGTTGATGTAGTGTCCTCTAAAGCGTGTTAGAGAGTTTTTTATTGTCCGTTTCCTTTGGGGAATTGTACAATTAGTCAGAGACGTCCGGGGGGAATTCCCCCTCTCCTCCTTAATATGGGCGCGTGGTGTCTATGACAGTTGAACATGTGCAACAGATGGACCAGAGAGGCACGCGCCGAGCACGAGTCTCACCCCACCACACCCCCACATCCTGCAGAAGCGAGACTGAGCGAAAGAAATCGATCAACCTATTTAACAGTGAAGAGTCAGAGAATGCGGAATCTAACGCGAGACTGCAATTATTTTAATAAAAAAACGTTTTTTTTTATGTTAACAAATAAATAAATATGTTAATACATATATGTTAACAGTCTCACACTGAACGTGAGCACCACACGCTCAGTTAAAAAAACACTCGTCTTTGACACTCTTTAATATCTGCCTTTACAGCAGTGCAGTCGGTTCGTTTTTGACCAAAATGTGTAATTCTTGTATTATTGGTCGTTACTCCTATATGTTTGATGTCCAACATGTGCGACAGCTTACAGTGATTTTAGAGAAGCCAATGCAAAACGATGATTTGACAGCTGGACACCTCCACTCTCAGGTGTGGATGTACCTAAAAGAATACGAAGCTTTCCTGCCAACGCTTGGTAACAGAAAGTATTACATTATATAATGTAAAACTTTAAATAGTCGAACAGCTTTTTAAAGCTGAGTTCTTACTGCGTGTGTTGAATTGTGTGTTTATGCTGTAAGAAGAAGTAAAACAGTGCAGAAAAACGAAATAGTTAAAATAACAGTAACTTACATAAAAGCAGAAAATCATCAGCACAACTGAACCCAGGCTGACTTCTGTCCCTCCTTCTGGGTTGATTCTGATGAATGTCCTGAAAAACACAGTAGTTGGAGATTAGAGGCTGAAATTAAGTCTATTATTATGGGGTAGGGATGCAAAATTATGAATGAAAATATAACACAGCATTGATGTTGTGAAGATAACCACGGGATAACTATTGGTACTTTGATATTTACTAAGTATATTTCTGATACAAACTAAATGAGCAGGGAAATGATGTTTCTTTTCTATTTCCAACTTATGTTACAACGCTAAACAGACCGCATTAATGTGAACATGTAGAAAAGATAAGAAACAGAAACACAATGATTTTAGCAGCAACCCAACTGACCAAAGAAAAAACAATATGATCAACTCTTTTCAACTATTGAGTACTCCCCAAACAATTAACTACAATTTACAGCAGTTTGCTACAGCGATTTAATTCATTTCAGTAATGCAGCCTGTTTTCCAGTATAATCTCACTTACACCTGAATAAAGAGGCTCTCTGCATCCAAACCAAGGCTCAAGTTACCAAATAATATGCTCTGTCCTGCTGTATTTTTAGTCTCTTTATTAAGAAATCAGTTACAATTTGTTTATGGTTACAGTTTTGCCAAAGGCCACCAGATGGACCTCTACAGTGTGCAAACCCTGTGCGCTGAAGAGAGTTTCACTGCCATATGTAAAATTAATGCTGACTAGACAGGTTACTCAACCACGCACTGGGCATGCGTTCAAAAAGTCCATCGCTGAATTAGTATCTAGCCGTGGGTCTATTTGACTGACACCCACCTCCACAGTTGTATAACTTTCTCTGTCTGACTACACATAGTCTTAAAGTGTCTCTTCGTACTGCGCCTTTAACGTCTGAGCCGATTTCAAGAAAGCAACAACCCGTAACAGGTTCAGCGATCCTCCCCCTGATGGATTATTTAACAGGCTCTCATTCCCATGTCGCCATCTGCTATAAGAAGAAAAACACTGCGGAATATTCTCTGAGGCACATGATACACGTTAGTTTCTTCAGAAGCCAACGGGATAAACAAACAAAAGTAGTTTACTGAACAAAAAAAAAAGACGCAACAGGTGTTCAGCATCACGCAGTCGCCAGACGAACGAAGCAGATAACTGAACCACGTCATCAGGGAAAACATACAGAGCAGGTTAGTTTATCACTCAGATATAGACCACTGAAAGGAGTTTTTCAACATGTAAAACGTGCCGATTAGTAAAATGTGCTGCGTGTGAATGGGAACAGATTTTGATGGAACCATACTGCTGTGGAAAAAACGTGGAGCGATCAGTTTTCCCAATTAAAAGTATACGATTGACTGAGAAGACCTGGATGTTTGTTAACGCAATGCTGAGCCCATCCACATGGTGAACTGATCGGGCTCAACCAAGGTAACCTAAGGAAGGAGTCGTCCGGTCCGCAGCAGACATGGTGGCGGAGGGGGACAGGACGCTGCTCGCCGCGAGGCAAGGGGACGTTCAGACCCTGAAGGCACAATTAGCGGCGAAAGCGCTGACGGACGACGTCAGGGATGTGCTGGGGGCATCACCGGTCCACCACGCAGCCCGGGCGGGGAAACTAAACTGTCTGCGTTTCCTGGTGGAAGAGGCAGGCCTGCCAGGAAACTGCCTGGCGAACAACGGGGCAAGTCCGGCGCATGATGCAGCAGCCACCGGCAACTTGGCCTGCTTACAGTGGCTGCTGACCCAGGGTGGATGTCGGCCAGAGGTGAGGTGCATGAGCCACAGATGGACTAGTTTAGCTGTGGCAGACAGTAGCCTAATTCTCTGTTACTTCTGAGTTGACTATTTCTCAACTATGTAGCCTACGTGCCAACCCCCCACACTACAACTAGGGTCCAGTGGATCTGCTGTAGGTTATAGTTTGACCAGTGGAGAGGTCTGTGCGTAAAAACCACACTTTTTACAGGCCTCCTTTTTATTTTTACAAATATTTATTAACCGACTTTGCAATTTAAGAAGTAAAAGCTTCTGAAACAAAACTTACATAAAGTAAATTCAGGGTGAGAGGAAACTCAATGAGAATTATGTTTGTGGCGTGTTTTTTTTAAAGAAACACTGCACATATTTTACAGGATGTTTTCAGTCACTGTTCGAGAGGCACTTCCATAAGTGGTCAGCTGACCACAAGACCAATAAATAAAAGCTTATATGACATTATAATTCAGTTCTAGTCTAGATTTTTCTGAAACTGTAAAACAAGAATTATCTTGAGTAGTGATTATTACACCTCAAAAGTTTAGAAAGACCTTGTAACAGACACTGTAGAATAGTCCAAGAACCCCACACTGCTGCGTTCTCAAAAATAAACTTTCATAAGAGGTGTAATGCTGTTTTTCTTTACAGTTTTAATAAGACATTGAAAAGCAGATTCACACAGACAATCTGACCTCTGTTTATGTTAATTAATGTCTCTCAGAGCACCGGAAACACCCTGAAAAAGTACTTTTGTTCTAGTTTAATACTCACCTGCGTCATGTTCCCATGGTAATGAAGTATGCAAAACTGGATTTGCAAATGTAATACCCTTTAAACAGTGTAACTCAGAAAGCGCACAAATAGAAATGACAGTGTAGTTGGATTGACAGTGGGGAAGATGATTGGGAAGTACTATGGTTACCATGGATTAAACCTTCTGAGCTTTTATGATTCAATTACCTCATCTACATGTTTGAACTGTTCAGCCCAGGGAAAGAGTGCTGCGGGCATAGAGAAGGGGACTTGAACTGAAGAACTGTTGTATTTTCCTGTTCTCCAAAAAACATCTTCATACACCACAAAGTTTATATGTGTATATATTTAGCAGCACCAGCACTTGAAGCAATTATAGCCTCCAATTCTAGTATGTTTATTTAAAGTAAAAATGCTAAATACAACCCTGTAATCCATTTTTAGTTTATGCAGGGGTGTGCTGCAGAATATCCCAGTATTCCTTGGGTGAGAGGCAGGCTCCTCTATAGACAAGTCACCAGCCAATCTATCACAAATAGACACAAATTAGATTTTGCAGGGTTTTTTTGACTATAGAAGCAAACCCACACAGAACCCAACCAGCAAGGTCAGATTCATCCCCAGAACCTTCTTGGTCTGAGGTGACACTGCTCATCACTAAGCCATGGTACTGATCTGTGTTTTATCACTTAAAAAAAGAAACACTTGGGTCAATAAGGCACTTGACCTGACATGTAACAGTCTGTGGTTCTATATTCAAAAGAGGAATACGAGTCCTGTCTATTACTGTTGAGGGCTGCCTGACAGACCACAGAAGAGCAATAGAGAAAATCCCAAGCCACCAACTAACTGATAACATACTTGGCTGGCATTTACTAAACCTATCAATTACCACTTGTATTGCAATCTAACTGATGGTTTGTCAAATATGCCATAGCTTCCACTCTTTACTATTGTGTATTAAGCTTTGTGTTACTGCACCCTGATGCTGGTTTTATCTGATGTTCATTTGAGGCACCCTGCTGCCTCAGACAGCAGCCTAATATAATACACATCTGTTCAAAGAGCATATCTTTTTTTTATTGTCTATTAGAGATCAGTCCAATTCTTGATTCAAAGAACAAAAGCATGTTACAGGTAAACAAGCTTTATAAAACTACACAGAAGCTGTAACCTTGTCTTTTTCTGAGCATAGTACAGTGGGAAATGTTATTTCAGAATCCCATACTTGAGCTCTTTTGATTGATTTATAGGACAGGGACAGCTCTGGTGCCACTGTTCTGCACCTTGCATCCCGCTTCAGCCACCATGAAATCACTGATTGGCTGCTGAAGAGTGGTGAGGTGGACCCCGGGGCCTCGACTGATACAGGGGCCCTAGCTGTTCACTACGCTGCTGCCAAGGGAGACCTGTCCTCTCTCCGACTGTTACTGGCGTACAGCCCAAGGTAAGAGCAGCATAGTTTTGTTTAAAACCAATCTCTGAAAAGCAAACTGGAGAATATGATGTGTCTGCAAACACTGCATTCAACACTGGTTCCCTTTTACCAAATTAGGTATGGCAATACACAAGATAATAACTTATTATCGCTAAACATCTGTACATCTCATGTCAACATGTCAACTACTTTGTTTCCAGAGGCTTACCAAATAATTCAGTACAGACACTGTAACAGGTAGAGTTTTCATCAGCGGATCAGTTTTTGTCATCTGTAGAGACCTATGGAGCAATCTAGATACTTTACGTTCAAATTCAACTTAAAAAACGAAAACAAAAAGAGTCTTAGTGGTTTAACTTTCCCAAAATACTGCCCAGTACCATTCCTTCCATGTGCTGCTTATGTAATACATCTGCAATGATTTCCATACAGAGTCTGTGTTTGTCTGCGAGAACATGTCAGCAATCAAATGTGATCTAAAATTTGTGTTACCAACTTGTATTGTGCATTACAAGATTAAGTTGAAAGGCTGCAACTACACATAATTCTGGTCATTAACCAAAATCCCAAACATAAATAAATTTACTACACTTCAAGTATATGCAGCATATCCTCACATTTGAGAACCTCTAACCAACAATTATTTGCCAGTTTTGTATGAAATTTGACAAATAATCAACTTTAACCATCTAAAGTAGGGAAACTGTATCAAATTTCACCCACTAATTTTCTATTAATTAATTAAGTAACCAGAATAAATCAGTTAATTAACTGATCATTGCAGCTGTAGTAAATTTTGTGTCTAGGTTTTTGTGATTACCCCTTGATAATATATTACCCTTAATCAATGCAGTGACAGACCCACGTGTGCCTGCAGAGATAACACCCACCCATATAGATCATACGATTGCCATGGACACGAATGAGGTGTTACGAAGACTGAATTGTCCTTTTGGGAGAAGCGTCAGTGATCAAACACAGCTGTGAATACAGAACAAGCACCAACTAATGCCACAAATTCTATATAGTTATTAGGTACTGTCTGCTAAAAAAACAAAACAGACTTAAAGTTGCCACGCTGCTTTTGCAGCTTGATAGGTATTTCTGCAGCAAATATCAGAAGGGTTGGCTTTGATTACGATAAGAGCTGTGATAATGATGCAGCAATTTAAGTGGGGGTTTGGCAGCATTAGTTCTGCAGAAACAAGCAGCTTTTATGCAACTTTGTATTAATGTTGAGTATAGAGAGAAAGTATGACTCAGAATTGGCAGATATCAGCCTCAATGGACGCATCTTTAAAAATGATGTGTTAGTCATTGCCTAGTAGGTGGGTTAGGGTTAGGGTTAGGTTAGGGTGTTGTAGCTAATGCAAGTATTTGTATTTACTCTGTAAGAGAAAGTGTTGAAAGTGTTCTAAAGAAACTCTTCTTCATATTTTATGAAAGGTAGGGTTTGGTGTCTTACACAGGGGCATCTCAGTAGCTTGGCTGTTTGATGACCCCGTATAAAGTACAGTACCGATCTAAGGACAGTGACTTTTTTGTTTTTCAGTTTAGCAATATTGATAGCAACACACATCTGATTATCAAACAATAAAAAGGAAAATTGCTTAATCACTGATCTAATGGAAGTTTGTGTTGGTGTATACTTCATACCAACAATGATCACCAACTGCTACCATAAAGCACTGAAAATATACTTAATTGCAACTTTGTTTTTAAGCTACACATCTTGATTGTTTTGACTTTGCAGACCAGAAGGATGCAGAGCCTGTCCATGTTCTGCACCTCCAATATTGTCTGCTTGCACCCCAGACAGGTGCATAGCTGCTGAAAATTTAATGAGCCTCAGCAACACTGCAGCTCACTGATAGCCAGGCCCCATTCACTCTTCTCCACCACCTCTCCCACTGTTGCTGTTTACCACCATCTCCACAGCAACACACAGTAGCGCCAACGTGCGATAAGATAATGAGGAAAACAAATCCGTTCGGGCTTTCTCACTAGCCTCAGCCATTGTTTAGAATGGCACAGAGATAGCATTCTTGTTTCACGGTTTATTACAAGACACAAATTTGTGTCACTGAGTTTTAAGCAGTAATTTTATGGCTCAGTTGGCTGCTTGAAAAAAAATCCACACCATACACAGAGGTAGTAGTACATACACTAAACTGGTAGTAAACAAGTAACAGTCACACTGGCAAGAAAAAGTGAGTTGAACCACATTTAGCTACAGCATTTAGCAAGAAAGTGGTTGCTTGATGTTACTGTATCTCACAGACCTTTTCCACCATCACTTTCTATGTTTAATGGGTGTTTTCAATAAAGACATGAATGATTGTGACTGTTAGAGCTTAGAAATAGTGTGTTTGTTGATATTTAAGACTTTATTGAACTTCAGGTCACATTTTCTGATTAATTAATGCAGAAAACCATAAAATGACTTCACTTACTTTTCCTTTCCCCTATGCATTTGTTGCATGTTCTGTTGTGGTGTGACTATAATAAAGTAAAAAGTACTTCACACCATTAACCTTACATAGCCTAAAAATACTAAAAAACCTATATGCAAGACCTCATATTTCTACCCATAAGCTTTGACCAATATAGGCTTTCTAAAGCTTGTAGGCATTGAAATTAATTGGCTAGTTACCACTTTGGTTTCTTTATCAGATGTGACATTATCATGACAGAAAAATGCAAGAAAGAATATACAAGGGTCTTATTTTTTACATCCACAGGCAAAACTACACCTTTGTTTCCAAATATTTTAGTGTTTGCCTGTTTATCCCAGTGATTCTAAACCAAAATGTTCATGTGCTGTGCCTCTGCTGATAGCCTCAGCAACACACAAACACACACACAGTTTGGAAAAGAGAGAGGGAGGCTACAGACAGGTTATGCAATCAATTAGTGCAGATTAAGATCTTTGGCCAAGCCATAATTCCAGCATGCAGTTCAGAAGGTTGATTAGGTTAGGATATTCTAGAAAGTTAACTGTCCAAATGTTTACTGGAAACACACACAAACAGTTCAGTGTGTCACACATAACATTAATTTACATTTAAACATCCGTCACAGTCAAAAAGGATCTAAAATGGGGGCAGAGGGGGGTAGTATCCAAGTATTGGTGTAGTTCCAGCACTGGCAAATAAATAAAATACATATGACAAATTAACGCTTGTATTTCAGTGGAAACACTGAAGTCAATGAGACTTGAAAATTATTGCATATCATAACCTTAAAAAGGTTCAATTAGTGCTCTGACTTCGAGTTGCTGAAATTAGTTTTTATTCTGATGGCATTCAGTGTTAACGTTAGAGTAAGGCGTTAGAGTAAGGCGTAAATAAAAGAATTATTTCTTCATCCAGTGGCGGAGTGGCACTTTCTTCAGCTTTAATCTTCTTAATAACTTCTTGGTACAAGTTGGATAAAAAGCCTTTTCTTCTTTTACAACAAGAGGTTTAAACTGAGGGACTAAGTTAACGTGCAATTTTAGATGCTTGTGGGAAAAGGGCTCACAGAAGGACCCCACCTTACAAGAGTGTTGTTATGAAGTTAAAACCTTAGAGGTTACATTTTCAAAATACACTCATATACAGATTTAAAGGCTCACCACAAACGTTTTATGCATGCACATTAATGTGAACACTTGTTGGAAGTATGATTATGTGTAGCCTTTGTGGGCTTTATAACTTGAATTAAGGACCAAGTCCAGTTCTTATTTTTTGCCTTCTTGTCTTTGTCCTTATTTTAAGTTTGATTGTCAACAGCTGAGTCTGAATTAAGCTTAAGATAAAAAAAAAGTATTTTTTTATGTTACTATATACTAAACCTTTCAAATTTCATACACCAAACACTGATGCCATATCCTTAAATTAAGCATATAAATTCTACACAACATTCTTCATTATTCAACAGGAAAAGCCACTGTAATGGTTACAAGCCTTTATCAGGTAATAAGACCAATAGTGTGACATCAATTACCTTGCTTGTAATGAATATAAGCTTGGTCTTTGTTACAATGCACACGGGAGGAGAAGGGGGGAGGGCAGCATACAGACAATTACTCAGGTAATCATCGGAGCTGAACTGGAAATATATCAAATGTCTACTATTTCAGAGTGCATTTTTTCCACTTTGAATGACAAACTGATGGACAAATAACACCCCTTGTGATCCTTGCCGTTTGTGTCGTCACACAAGGGTAACCTCTTTCTCAACTAGATGAAATCTAAACCTGTTATTCAAAAGCACTTCTTTACTGGAGTGTTCAGTCCTCTTCACATGGGAAAGTTGTAACAAAAGTAGTGTGCTCTTTGTTAGAAACATGTCCATCTTGCCTCAAGTACACTCAACTTTGCCACTCTCACATAAATTGTGACTAGGATTAGTGACAAATGTAAGCTTCTCTTCTAGACAGACCTCAGTGTGCAGATGAACTTCAGCCCACTTTGGTTACACTCATGAATAGTTAATCTGTTCACCCACTTCCTGGTGACAGAACTGCAAGATTACTTACTACTCTTATTTTAAAATATTTAATGTGTGCGTTTCAGCTTGAAACGTGTTCGTCAATCACTCAAACAGGCCTCCCTGTTGATGATCCATGATTTACTAAGAATTTCTTTTCTGGCCCGATTGTTTAAAAGCTGGCACAACCTCATGTTAGGATTTGGACGAAAACAGTTAATTTTTCACATATAGTTTTAATATGGGATCTTTATTTGGATATTAGCATTGAGAAATCCTTCTAAGGGAAAGCTTGTCAGGGTCATGTTTGTGTCTACAGGATCCACCCGTCCACTTAAGCCCTGCCTCTCTCGTTTCACACAACTTCTCTACTCCTCGTCTTCATCTACTCCATCCGTCTTGGGCACACACAGCAAGTTGGGCAAAGCCAGTGGAGTGGTAATCCTCTTAGGAGACTCATTGCTCATTTGTCAGTGTCCAAATAAAGCTCGACCTTATAGGATTTAGTGGGGAAGCACTCGTTCACTCCCTGACCTCCCGCTGTGACTTTAAAGATCTGGGACAAGGAGGAATACAAGCATTGGAGGCGCTTTTCTATGGGAGGTGGAGCTAAGCGTGTTTGGAAATAAAGGAGAGCGAGATTTGACTCTGTGTCATGATTGTCTGCTCTCAAAATAACCGTATATGTTAAAATTGCCACAGGCTGTTACCTTACGACTTTACAATATGCAGCATAGTATTTTTGGTTTTCTGTAGATTGTTCAAGTGTAGCATGTTTCTGTCTTGTTAGATACGGAAGTGCAATATGTTCCTGTTTATGTACTTTTGTCCTTTATTAGCTTGTATATTTTCTGTAATTTGTATATATTACATCTATCTATCTCAGCACTTTCTAATAAATTACCATCCACACCTAAATGTGTCAGACACAGCCATCTTACTTTAAAACTCTTTGTCTTCATCAGTCTATTTTCAATTTAAAATATTTTAATGGGTTAATGTATAGTTTAACTGTAGAAATATTTTAGAGCATTATCCAGTAAAAAAATAAATAAATACATTGAGCCAGAAAAATGTACTGAAAGTATCTATTTAAGAATGAAATGACATTTTTTTATTTTGGGCAAAAAATAAAATTCTACATAGCAGCAACACAGTGGGAACTGTTTTGCTGTGTCTCTCATGTTTATTTTTTGTTTCCTTCTTCAATTGCATATAGACAACTCTTTAGACCTTGTATTCCAGTGATCAACTAAAAGCAGCTTCACATTTTATGTTTGATTTTGTCATGGAATGATGAGTGAACAGGCCACACCTTGATATGACACTGCTTGAGCCTCTAAAAAATGGCAATACTTCCTAAACAGTAAATAAAATACATTTTCTTTACAGCTTTATCAACTCTCAAACTAAAAATGGTGCCACACCGCTCTACCTGGCCTGCCAGGAAGGTCATCTGGAGGTTGTCCAATACCTGGTCAAGGACTGTGGGGCAGATCCAAGTATCAGAGCCAATGATGGGATGACACCACTGCATGCTGCTGCCCAGATGGGCCACAACACTGTTATCGTCTGGTTGGTATGTAGGAATAACAACACTGATCAACATCTCATACTTACTATGAATAAAAATGTAACACGTCCAACACAATTTATTACAAAATGTTTATAACACCAAGGGATTAGCAACACACTGAAGTGTGACTGCTTCTATCATCTAATTAACAGGGTTATCTAAAATCAAACTATGGCCAGCTGTAGTTAAGTAACATCTTTTATTGTGCAAAAAAGGGACATTACCTTAAAGGTGGTGTGATGAAATTAAATTGAAGTAATGAAAGTGTCATTATCACCCCTTAGATGAGCTTCACAGAGATCAGCCTGACAGATAGAGATGATGATGGGGCCACAGCCATGCACTTTGCAGCCAGTCGTGGTCATGCTAAGGTACTCAGCTGGGTGCTACTGCACGGCGGAGAGATTGTTATTGACAACTGGGGAGGAACTCCACTTCACGATGCTGCAGAGAATGGTGAACTAGAGGTATGTTGCTGCATGTTACATTTTGCATATGTAGTGCATAGGCAGAGAAAGAAGTAGCATTTAAGTCTGTGAAGATTCTCAGTCATCCACGTAAAGTTGTCTGAAGATTGAGTCATGGCAACTGGACTTTCTTTAAGGTAGAGACATTTCATTCTGCATCCACAGAACTTTTTCATTCTGATTGGAAAGAAAGTCCAGTTGCCATGACTCAGTCTTCAGACAAGTAGCATTTAAGTGCTGCATGATATAAAGTGACTAAAGGTGCAGCATTCTCAATCTGTATTAGTTATTAATCAGTGTTATAGTCAAACTGGTCTTTAAATCACATGTAGAGCTCATTCGTTCAGTTTTGCAATTAATCATTTCACATTTAAGTGAAATACAATAGTAAAGAAGTTTTATAATGCTATGTTAAAATAGCAATCTAAAGGAGCACACTGGTAGAACTGGTAACGGTTCATGCTCATGCCACATAACCACAACATCCCTTGTTCGAGTGCAGCTGGGTACCTTTGTTGCATGTCATGTCCTCTCCGTCTCATGCCTGATGTTTCCTGTCTGCCTCTTTACTATCATATAAAGGCATAATGCCAAAAGAAATCTTACAAATATCTAGAGAATCTAGAGATATTTGGTGTTTCATAAGTAGAATATGCAATATTAACGAAACTGTGAGATGAACAAGAACAAAGAAGACCATTATGATTCTTGTTGATCAAATATACATACTGGGTTTCACACAACCATCTGTTTTGAATGAAAAGCCTCTGGATTATGGTTTCGCAACTGCTCTATGGTTTAACCTACTGCTTTGACTAACCCTTTCCTGTATTTAGGTCTGGTCAGTTGGTTGGCTCTTTTTATTAAAGGTTGAGGGAACTATGACTTGTCCTATATTTGCAGTGCAGGAGGGTTTCAAAACAGTGGATAAAAGAGATTAATATTTCATTGCTCATTGTTTTTTCCTCTGGCTCTCTCACATCATTTCCAGTGCTGTCAGATACTTGTGGTTAATGGGGTGGATCTAGGCACCAGGGACCAGGACGGCTTCACGGCAGCAGATCTGGCCGAATACAACGGCCACTCACAGTGTGCAAAGTATCTGCGCACTGTGGAGAATATGGTAAGAGCTGTGACCAGTACGTCTTGCTGCACTACATTAATTACTATAACTAATAACTCCTGACACAGTGGCCTCCAAGGCTTCTACCCACTGACCTCCCCAAGTGGGCAGAGGAATAATATCCCCTGTGCACTGAACTCTCTGTGGTGTGTGGTAAACATATCCCCACCCCCTCTAGTATCTTACCATGAGGGACATTCAGTTAACTGAGTCCTGGGCTGTGGGAAAATCAGAGGACCCCAGAGCCTGGTTGATCAGCCATGAGCTGTTTCTTTAGTGTGCAGTAATTAAACTCATAATGCTGTTGTCATGCAAGTCACAAGGGAAAGAGAAAAGTGGGATTTAAAGAAGTAATGAATGAACAATTCCATTTGAATGCTTAATGGAGACATGTTTTTCATCCTTGCCACTAATTAAATCATATCTACATTTTGTATTTAGTTAAATAAGACAAACATATAGGTGCATGTATTCATAAACTGCAACTTCTGACAGAGTGTGGAGCATCGAGTTTTGTCCCGGGACCCATCAACAGATCTCGAGTACAAGCAGCCAGACTCTGGCCTCTCATCCCCAAACACCACCATGCCTCCTGCCAGACAGGTGGCACACTTTGACATCAGTTCTCCATCCAGCTCCCTGTCTAACTATGACTCAGGCAACTCCAGCCAGTCCAGCACTGGAGAGAAGAGAAGCAGCTTAACAGCATCACGAGGCCCACCTGCTCAGCTGAACACAGTTGCACATTCAGGTCTGAAATACATGCAGTACAAATAAATCTTTGTAAACTTTTTTTTTAAATACATTTCTAATTCTCAAATTCTGTTTCTATATAAAGTGAATGGCTGATGAGGTGCAGTGATTTTTAAATGAGCTCATCCGCAGAATATTAGATGACAAGTTAAACTGCTATTTCTTTCACATATATCAGCAACAATGGAACCTTCTGCAGTTTACTAAAGCGGAGCTAACAACATGGTGTTCTGTGTCTCAGGTGCATGATATACTGGTGCTGCACCCTAGTGGTCTGTATGCAGATAGTTTGTTATGGGTAAAGTGGGTGACAATCAGTAACTAATTTTTGATTGGTGTATTAAAAAAATAAATTAGAGATTTAAAGATTTACTTAAGGCTTTGTTGTGTTCATTTAAAAACAGTACATAAGTACACCATGTTTGGTTTCCTGTAAGAAACTCAGTGGACCTTAACCTGCCTACATGACTCATGTCTCTGTCACAGGTGCACCAGAATCAGCTATTTCTGACATGCAGGCTTACATGGACATGCTAAACCCCGACATCGGCTCTGACATGCCTAAGAAGAATGATATAAATGCTGATACCCCAGCCAAGCCCCCACCGCCACCACCACCAACCTATCCACCTCCACCTCCCCCACAATCTCCTCCAGTACCACCTCCACCCCCGAGTTACCCAGCACCACAGCCCCCTAAGGAGCCATCATCCGCTGAGTTCCTGAAGGTGAAAAGTAATTTGCGACATGTGGAGAGCACAACTAGCAAAAAGCAGGTAAGAACAGTGGTGGTGAGCTCTAGCATGAGCTCAAAAGATAAACCTGTTTGAACTGTGCTTGTCAACTGGCTACAGTGTTCAGAAATAGCAAGCTGGATTTCACCTTCTGTCATATCTATAGTAGTAAGACAGCAAAACATTTAATACCTTGTCTTTCTGATTAGGGATGATTCATGGCACATGGCAGTATATTATATACAGCAAGACTAGTTCAAACTTGTATTATTTAGTTTCTTTAAAACTACAGGTATGTGAACAAAACATTCTCAAGCAGCTATTAAGCCTGTGACATGAGTTATATGGAAAAATCATACACAAGCAGAAGGACTGGGTTGTTTGGGATAAACTGGCCATTAAATGCCATTTCCCTTGTGTCTAATCATTTGGGTTATTGCTCTTATGTAACAGTGTCCCTTGTCTGGGGGCCTACAATGCTGTTATTGTGTTAGCATGACTAATGAGGCTAACGAAGATGCTCATTACTGTGGCAGGTCTCTGGGTTGACACACACAATTGGTGTTGTGATGGGTTTGATCTAAATTCCAATTAATTAATCTGGCCACAGATCACTCAGACGTGTGTTGAAAGAGCTGACAAGGAGGGGCTATTAAATCTGGTAGCAACAGTTTCAGTGCAGCTTCTGGTGGTTCGGTGCTGATAAGACCTACATTAAAACTTCTTGCGATGTTGTAATTCTAATTAAGTTGTAATTGAGTTGTTCAGGAAGGATTGTAATTATGACATTGACACCGAATCTGGGGGGTTACTTTCACCTCATGAAAAATGTATGTTGTAATTGTTGCCATGTCTTCCAGCATGGCAAGACAAGTGTCCGTCTAGTCGCATGAGCAAAACTGCAAAGTCCACAAGAGGTACAGATGAGATGACAGAGTGGATAGATGAAGTAAAAAGTAGACAGATGAAGTAAAAAGTTAGCGAGTGGTAGAACTATCTGATTAGCAGGAAAAACAGTGGTATAGACAAAAATGAATAGGCTGTATGTACGGATCTGCTATGAAAAGTCAGATGTTATTAGCTGTTAGTCAAGTCCACAAGTAGTGAAAGTGTCCTGTCTCCAGGGCTGTGTGTGTTTGTATGTACACGCCATCAGCCATGTGGGGTAGAGTTTTTAATTAGTGCCGCCACCCTCCTCTCTATACCCAGGTGACCAGCCCTCATTAACAATTTAACAAAAGCTAGTGCTTGGAGCACATGCACACATGCGTGTCCACACAGATGCAGAATTAAGATCAGTGTGAACAATATACATTGGGAAAATCAAGCTACCTTGGGCACTATAGTAACAGGCAATAGTAACCTCATCCTGGGAGAAAGCAGATCAAATGAACCAATCTCAACCTGTAGATGCATTATAACTATGTCATAAAAATGACTGGCTCACTGAAAGGCAGTGTAGATAATGTGTTGAATTCAGTTGTAGGAAGAAGCTATTTCAGGCGTTTCTAGTTTTAGGAGTTTTTTGCTGCTGTTGCTTCTCTCACCTCATTTGTCTGTATTTACTTTGACTAAAGTCAAATACTTCGTGTGAAGCAGCCAAACAAATGACTGCTTTGCGTTTGACTTTTTTTTTTTTTTTAGACCAGCTGTAGTCCCTCCAGAAAACATAGATGATAAATTAGTACATTTTCTACTAATATTTATCATTTTTTGTTGGCAATTATTTGTGGTTACAATATTTTTGGAACTGAAGGCTAGAATAGACTAAGAATCTTAAAGCCTGAGAGATCCCAGTGCCATGAGCCACAGTGAGAGCTGCACCTGGGTCTTTGTGTTTTGCATAAGAGGCACTGTGCAGTGCTGGGGAGTGGTTGGTCTCCACACTGGTTGTGACATCACTGTGGCTGGCCCTATAGGTTATTAATGAGGCCTGTGAGTAAAATGAGAGGGCAGGTAGAGTGACAGGCATTTCGCTGAGCGGAGAGGAGGTGACGCTCTAGATCTGGTGACAGCTAGTCTCTGTGCTTTACTGGGTTTTTTGAGCTTTGTGGATGAGGTATTGTCCAAGCTAAAGAATACTGCTGAAGAGGATTTTAACGCCAAGGTAAGGCATTGAGGAATAAGATTTTTTTTCCATTGGCAAGTGTGATGGGCTACAGATACAACATACATATTATTTACTTTACATATTTTGGCTAATCTCCAGGTTCTAAAGCTGTTTGAGCTGGATAATCAATGTTTTACATCTGTTGTTCTTTTAAAGTCTGTATTACTGTTTTAATCATTTGTTGCTAAATATGCATGTAACTTTTTTACTCAGTTTATGACGTTTCATAATCTGAGGTTTTGCACAGCCACATTCAAACATACTGAACCATGACAAACCATGATCAGACTGAATAAACTACACAATAAACTACTCAAAAACAGAGTGTAAGAGCAAATGCATAACAATGACTATGCTGACAGACAAATCCATATATTGTGAAGAAAGGATGTCTGTATGGGGGATGGGAGAGGATAGCTAAAGTGCGTACATTTGCTATTGTTGGCCCACCTCTCTGAAGAATGACAAACCCTCTGTAGCACTCCCCCCCACTCACATTACCGTCCCACCTGATGAGTGTCAAGAGGCGATTTCTTTGACGGCAGACAGTCAAAATAAAAAGGCTTGTAAGAACTTAAAACATGATACCTTAAAAAGAGCAGGTGTCGGGGTCAGCTGTCAATTATTTCCGCTTATGTTAATGTTTGGCTCCTGTTTGACATCTGGGGCTCTTGTCTGGATTTCGTGGGAAGTCACAACATTGGTCAACTTTAAATTGCAAATCATCTCGTCTAGATTTGAAAGGCAAAATAACAATACATTTTGCTATGATTGTTAAGTAAAAGTTAACTTGTAGATGTCAGATTAATAATCTAATCTGTTTTTCTTAAACAGTTAAAAAGGGCTTCATTTTACACACTTGTGTGATGTGATGAGAAATTGTCAGAAAAGTCAGAAAAAATTTATTTAGTGATGTAATAATTACATTTAATTTGACAGTAGTTTGATATTCGACTGTGCAGGTTCAGATCAACGTCAGAGCAGAAAGAGAGAGTGCTCAACTGAAAGGGCCAAGGTTAGTGACCTCTGGCCCCAACTGTGGACAGAAAGGTCTCTTACATTGGACCCAAAGTTGCATGTGAACTCCTATGTGTGAACCTAGTGGTTCTGTATTCTTCACATGAAATGTAAATGCTGATATTTCTTTGGAACTGAATTAAAGCCTTGTTCTGTTATTCAAATAAAGCCGCTTTGGTCACACGGATGAGCTTACAGTATGTGGTAACAAAAGCCAAGTGTGTGCCACAAAAGACAAGTTCACTCCTAAAGCACGGTTTATCCATACTGCAACTATTTTCTGCCATTTCCCATTCAGCAGCAGCAGCATTTGATTGTCATTTTGTCAAGTAAATATCTACTGTATATTTGCAACTACTTGTTTAGAATAATAACTTATAACTTTGAATCATTTTCTTTATAAACTAATACAACCAACCAAGTCACATTTTGCATAGCAAGCTCTCCAAATGTCATTTTGCTTTCCCTTTTCCTGTAATGTAATTTTACTATGTACTTTAGCCTATTTCACTTTGAGCAGCAATTAAAACTTGTCTTCAATATATATTGTGGGTTTAAAGTGTAATTTATTAATACTGAGCTAATTAATGCAAAAAACACATTATTGAAACTTTCATATTAAACCAAATGTATATGAAGCTATTTATATTTCCCACTCTCTTTCTTTTTTAATCTGTTGAGCAGCTGACTACTGGAGACAACCACGAGAAATTGCGGCGTGTGGATTCAAACAGGAAGTCCAGAAACTTTAACAAGCAGCCAAGCACTGGGGACTACTATAAGACACTGGGGAGCGACACGGCTGAGCCCCGGGGGAGCAAAGGCATGGCGCCCAACGAGGAGGTGAGACATCTCTGTTGTTTAAGGCAACAAGTGATTTCAATGTGACAAAACATCTAACATAACATCTGATTCATTAAACAAAGTACGTTGATCCATTTTAAGGTCAGTATACAATATGTTGTACTAAGGGGTTCATTTGTCTTTCTGTGCTTGCCTGAGACGTATTACAACGTATTTCTTTGCACTTTTAGAAAAACACATCGTAATTACTGCACCTTTCAAGCTTCTCATGTCTTTTTGATCCAGTGCTTTCAGACAAATTATTAAGTTTTTTTTAATGACTTGATGATTTAATGACAATTTTAAGATAAATTTTTGCTGTAAAATGTAGCATGCTCTACAGAATGTTAAACTGCAAAGGATCAATACAACTCAATGGACAGTTTATATTTGGGCACATCAGCACCATATAAGGTCATTTTTGGGTTTGACTGCGTGTTGGCATTATGCTACTATAATGACTGTACTATTTGCCTGTGCATTATTCCACTGAGCATGTTACATAACCTTGTTTCCTCTTGAGCTTTTGTTTGCCACCTGATGCAAACTGCCCCCTCATTTCCATTCCCTTGAGTCTCCACCCGACTGTGTAAACTGTCCAAGAACCTACACTGGAACAAATCCACGACAGTCACAGACAACAGAAGAGATGTAATTTAGAATGGCGAATACTACTTAATGTCACATTTAAACTAAGCTAGTCTTTTTGTAATTAGTTTCATGTGATAATGAATTTTGCTTATTTTGTTCTTCAATTGATTACAAAAGGAGATTAAGGTACTAACAAATTTAAGAGCTTTAGAAGCTTGACTTAAAGTTTGAATTTGGTTTTCCAGTCACTGATTTCTACATCTCTTTGAGCTGCTATTGGTTGGCACCAATCTAAGGTGCAACATATCAGATTTGTTTTTATTTTAGATGCTAAATCACAACACAAAAATTTGTTTTTGTACGTTCTCTAAAAATATTCATTAATGAAAGTTATTATGTACTCCCCATGTATGTTGATTAAACTACTCATTTGTTACCACATGCCTGCACAGGCAGCTGAATTAAGAGTCTGTTAGACTCTCATCAGCGTCCCAGGAGAGTGGTTCTTATAATCTCATGGGTATCAGGGGTCGGAGTGTTCTGGGTGATATGGGGTATAATCCACATTGAGCCAATTAAGGCCTCAGTGGAGCCCCTCCTGGTCTCAGAGGCACCCTGGCAGATGGGCCGGCTAATCGACGGAAGCAGTGGCACGTGCTGACAGCACCCATCTGGACAGGGCCCTCCCTCTAACTCTCTGGGGGGCTTGAAAGTAACCCTTTACAACAATGATAAGCACGCGCCTGAAGAATAAAGGAGGGGTGGGGTCGAGTTAAATGTCACGGTCCATTAACTTCCTTCCAACAGAGGTCTGGCACACTTTCAGAGCGTGTCAGACTCGTGTGGGCTTGGATGGAGGGGGGGTGTTAGGCATGGGGGTTAAAGACGTGTCACTTGCAGTGGCAGATGGTTTCTTCACTATTTTCCTCCCAAGAGATTAGGTCATATTAGCTCTGTTATTAGGACAGGGTATTATGTCTTTATGTGTTGATTAAATACGACAGGAAGCAGAGGGATCTAACAGGGCTGCAGACATCTGTCACTATGGACTATGTGCAAGAATGTAATGATTGCTCAGCCCAGCAAGAGTTTAACTGGCATGCCAACACAAGCAGGGAAAACTATTTCAATGTCTCTGTTTAGTTGATATAATTGATTATTTTCAATTATTGTTGTAGTGGACAACACGACTACACGGGTTACTGATCCATTATCAGCTAACAAATATTAAATAACACAACAACACGGCTATGTAGTTGCTAGGAGAAACTCTGCAGGGACAACTAAAACATGTCAATGAACTTAAATTATCATTATCTGTCCCTCTTCTCCAACCAGGGCTCCGCATTATTGGAGGAACCAACTGACAGCAACTCCCCTAGCTCTGATAATGGTGCCACAGAGCAATCAGTTCCTCCCCCACCTCCACCACCTCCACCCCCTCTTCCCCCAAGCAACCCAGTGTCAACACCCCCTCCGCCTCCTCCTTTGCCCCCGGAGACACAAACCACAAAGAGTAATGCCAGTACCACCTCCACAAACCAACGACGCCCATCTTCCTCATCAGGAAGTGAGTTCTCTCATTTTATTTGCCTCTTTCTCCATCATTTTTGTTTCTCCTCATTTCTTACTGTTTGCTGACACTAAACATCTGTTAAAGTTTCTTAAAACATGTACTTTTTTCTGGTGAAATGTTTGTTTATACATATTATAGTACTATCATTCTTAGGGCCTTTGGCATTAGGTGCACCATTTATTCCCCACTTGGTAAAAATGCATTAAGCCTGCAGTAGTGTCCTGAATAATAGATTACAAATTAATGATGTTAGGCTTCGATTACCCTGAGAACTGGTTTAGTGTTTAGCCATTTCCTTAAGTGCCCCGCTGCCCTCGATTGTGCTGTCTGACAGTGTACGCCGTTTTATTTACAGCAAAATTGTGTAACGTTGTGGAGTTGTTTCTAAAAACTTAAGAGTCTGCAGTTAATCTGATTCTTGAAAACGCATGAAAAATTAACAGTTGACGACAAAAGAATTGTGGGGTAAGATGTGGCAACATGTGTGATACATCAGGTCAAACCAAGAAAATAATACATAAAAGGCCAGCAACAGTCATTTTTTGTAATAATACTCTAAGTGCTGTCCATGTTTTGTGATTGTCAAACCAGCACTATACTTCTGCTCATACTAAACCCTTTTTCTCCACACTAACCCTTTAACCTTCATTTCCATTTCTTTCACCGGCTTCATCTCGACCTGTTTTCCTCTTTTCCTCCTCGCATGGTTTTTCCTCACTGCTGCTCTGTCAAGGTGGGGATATCTCTGCCTCTCAAGCAGAGGGAGTGGCACTAAGACAGATGAAGAGTAAGTACAGACTGCTAAATTAGTTCATTATGGCACATGTATTAGTATAGATTCACAATAGGCCTTTACAGCTTATTAATAGGAGAAATGGCTATTTGTTCCAAAAAAACAGAACATAGTATATAGCCTGATAACCATCATGACTGGATAGAGCCAACAGAAAGCAATTGTATCACTCACCCCACAACAAATTAAACAGATGCCCATTGTACCAAAATATTTTAGATATGACACATTACATTATTCTAATCTTCAGCTTTGCATCATAGCTGACAAGCAGCCCAGAGGGTTAAAATGCAGTACAGTGAGTGTAGTATGCCAGAGTGAAACAGCAACACCAGTTAAGCTGTAAACTTTTAATTGCTTCTTTGAGGCACCCACCTTTCTTCGCCCAGTATCCAATTGTCTCATCTATTTATGCTCCACCTGCTGTTTAATAGGAGGGTAGCAATAAAACACTTAAATCTAAAGATTAGTGTGTGTTCACTACTGATGTGATTTGTGGTAAAGCATTAATCAAGTAATAAACAGGGAGTTAGGTGGTCATAAAACTGAAAGCTACCAATACATCTGAGAGCTCAGGATTAATTTACAGCTTAGATACTTGTTTGGACAACAAAAACAAACCAGGCTGCAGGCTGTATTGCTCCTTTGACACTGCAGATAGCTAGAAGTTCTTTGTTTTCTATTTATCAACAGGGGAAAGGAATTATATTACTGTATATTTTAATGTTGCAAACAGTATTGCAAACTTTGTGCTGATATCTCCATCACGAAAAGCTATTTGTCAAATGTTCTCTACCTGCCAACACTCCACCCATCTTAACACTCACTGTGGGAGTCCACACCTCCGTCCTAAACACACACACACACACACACACACACACACACACACACACACACACACACACACACACACACACACACACA